>JAODXP020000022.1:6320458-6385240 GCA_027497455.2 Sardinella longiceps | reverse complement strand
ATTTGAGGCAATGAGTTTCCACGCATTTTTCAAGTAACCATCACAAATTATTTTTTACAGTGTAGCACCATCGTGTAAAACAGGGGTGGGCAATTATTTGGCCGAAGGGCCACATTGGGTTTATTGACTGATGTTAGCAGTCAACCTGTTGATTGGGGCTGATGCTAGTAATTTGGCAAATCTCAAACCCGGTAGGTAGGTAGGTAGATATTCACGGTGAAGTTAAATTCCTCATTTTGCTGCTGCAAGTACCCCTGTAGGAGGGATAGTGAAAAGGGTGTCTCAATGTGTCCACAAGTCTACAGGTATGAGGGTTAAAATCACAGTCAGTAGTCAGTAGCAGGCACTAGTTGAGAATCTCACATCTTCAGTCACAGAAGTTGGTATCATTCAGGCCAAAAGCAGGGGCTTGAATCCTCATCTCTCTTGTGATAATCATTGATTACATACAGTCAGGGTACCAGGATTACATAGTTTGATCTCTCACACTCGAGACACTTTGAATTCTGTTATACAATCTAATATGTCAGAGCAGAGGGGTTGTTTAAATATCCAGGGTTACCATACATGCTGTAGTGATTGTATGTGAATTAAGGAAGGTAACCTTTATCCTATAGATATATTTATTCATATATCCATTTATTTATTTATTTATTTATTTATTTATTTAATTGATTTCTTCTGATTTAGAGGGAAAACGACAAGGCCATTGAGGACAACTGATGTGTCCCAGCATTGCTCTGCAAATCTCTATTTCTGTGTGCATATACAATATGGATTATCAACTTAGTTTGCACCAATGGGATCTATAAATGATTGTATTTCTATGTGCAAAGATAATATGGATTATTAGCCCAGTTGAAACCAATGCGATCTGCAATAAATTGCCTTAATTGATCTATATAATGCATTAGACAAATACAGTTGTATTTGTATTCAATAATTTTGCTTATGCTTACACTTCAATAAAGATGCAGTTCAAGTTTGTGCCTGGCTGTGTGTTGTGTGTGACAATAGGAGTGTGTGTATTATTGCACAGAACAGGTTTTACTGAAAAAGTGATCTTATATTTTCAATATGTAACGGATAATGTATTGTCCGCCGTTCATTATAGACAAATATTTCCCGAGAGGAAGAACCGGAGACCGACGCGCAGCGGAGGTCTCTGATTCGTCCTCAAGGGAAATATTGACCGGCGGACAATACATTATCCCGCTTATTATATGGGTCCTTGCCAACAGGACGATATAATATTTTACAGAAACGTCTTTTTCATTTAATTTGTTAACGTTTCGTGGTTTCAGCGGAGAAACAAATAGTTCGCAAAGAAACTTCAACTTGAAACATTCTATAGAACGCAGCTGATGTCCTTTCACTTTCATTGTTGATCTCTATGCACGGATTGATACGGAGACGTGAATCTCAGGCAAAAAACCTGTTGCCATTGACAGCGGTCATTATAGTTTTTCAGCGGTCATTATACAAAAATAACTGACCTGCGAACGTTGAGGAGTCCCATTGAAAGTGAATGGAGCCTCCCTCAACATTCTAGAGACCCGTATAATAAATGGAAATACGTCACAATACAACGTAGACTGAGCAGTGAACTAACACTAAGTGACTTACTTTCAGTTTCATTTAATTGTGATCCAATCAGTCAGCATTAGCAATTTTCTCAATTTTTTCTTGTTTTTCTTAAAGACAGCATCCAGGTAACTGGAATAGCAGGACAATAAACTAATTCACTTCGGATTTCTCCTTTAATTTTACAGTAAGACAGAAGATTAGAGATGTGAAGATAAGATAAGATTTACACGGATATATTCATACCCGGGAAAGTGTCAATTTTAGAGATCTGAGAGTAACAACGGATATATAATACGTTCATACAGTACAACTATGTCCTACTGCTATACATAACTACTGGTACAAAGTTGCAGTGAAAAGGATATAACGACAAGCCTGACCCAGAGCACTACATTTCCCATGTTGCACAGCGCTATACTGTAGTGCGAGGAGCACCCATGAGAAAGTGGGGCAAGGAAAAACTCCCCCTTATTTGTATTAATTTAGTAATTTTTTGGAAGAAACCTTGGGCAGAACCACATCCCAACCACAACCCAACTGCCAGGGTTCCAGTCTGTAGTCTAGTGGTGGATCAGAAATTGTCCATGGTTGTGACTGATCAACATAGTTAGTATAAATACAGGATCTACATTTTCCATTGATATTAAGGCTTACTTCCTGAGAAGCAAAGTAAGGTTCCACAGATTTAACTGTCCAGTGTGGAGCCATGAGCTGAGTGCCTTTGTCTTGTGGGATTACTGATGCGCTGGAGGCACTGATGTACTAGTGAGGCAAGATCATGTATTTCCCTAATTTGAACACAAGGGGGAGCTGTGTCCCACAGTTGGTGGTGTGTATCCAAATGGTAAACGTGTGTGTGTGTGTGTGTGTGTGTGTGTGTGTGAAGTGGGGTGTTATGGGTGGAGTCAGGCATCATCCCTAAAAAGCTTCATTCCACCACACTGATTCACCAGAGTCAGGAATCCTCACAGACAACCGGGGACACACACACACACACACACACAAACATGTGTTCTAGTGTAGGTATACACACAAACACACATCATGCACAGTCAGTTACTTGAATGTGTACTCAGAAAGGAGAAAGGTTTGGTTTGCATTTCATCGTACCCTTGACAATAAGCTATAATTTTTTTTTATTTTTTTTTTTTAAAGCACCATTTTGGCCAACTATGAGGGTTCATTGCTTTAAATAAAATAAAAAAAAATCTCAGATATTTTTCAATGTGTTCTCTTAGTACTGCTGTACAACACATACATAGAGTTCTGGAAATGTGAGTTTTGTGCATTCCTGATCATATGAGAACAAAAACAGCTGCTTAGGAAAAATGTCTAAGTGAATGAATAAGGCCCAGTCCCATTTCTATCACTTCACTATCACTTCGATTTTGGCCCTAACACTCGGTTTGCGCGTTCATGTGTAAGTGTAGGGTGTCCCAATACTTTCGGGACCGAGGGATAGTGGCTTTCAGCCCTTCAAATCGCCCCTTCAAACGGAGGGAGGTCTGGTGCAGACTTCGAACGAAGTGAAGTTGAAGTGAAGATGAAATTACCCACGATTCTTTGCGAACTGCGTGTCGGTACCCGATCTGTGTCCGACTGCCCGAGCTGTGTCCCGTTCTCTCAGCTCTGGATAAGAACTTCAAAAATATAGCTACTATTGCAATTAAGCATGTATATATATATTTTAATGTTGGGATATCTTAGTTTGATGTAAATTCAGTTGAATTCCGCACTGGTGTGTTAAAACATGACTATTAGAAAGATCGATATTTTTCAAAGTGCGCAAATCTTTCACCAGAATTACCAGAGCCTCTCATGTGGGTGTTGATAATTTTCGATGACGGCTTTTGAACAGTTTACCCCGGTTAAGAGCCTTATATCCGTTCAGTGTTAACGATAGACGCATGAAACAGGCGAAGACGTTTTTATGCGAAGTGCTGTCCCATTTATTAGGGGAAGATCGCACTTCTCACTACACAATCGAGGGGTGTCTCATCTTGGAGGGAACTCGAAAACGAGTGCTAGTGTTAGGGAATAGAAATGGGATTGGGCCTAAGTCTTCAATGGTAGGAAGGACTGTAATTTCAATGTGACAACTATGTACACAGGGTACTTACCCAATAGGCCTACGCTTATTTTTTAGGATTGGATGTTGGATGAGAGTGGTTTAAAAAAAATGTGGTGCTCATGAAAAACTGCAATTTTCAGTTCAATTGTTCAATACATTAACTATCCATGTTTGAAGAACCGTATCTCAGAAACTAAGCTGAAATTTTGGTTTTAGTCTAGACAAGATATGGAAGAATATTTGGACAAAAAACCTGAAAAATTTGAGGATCTAGACATAAGAACCAGTGCAACACGGTTTCTTTGACGGAAACAGAGGTGAATGAGCACTACTCGTGCAAGCTCAGCTGAGTGTGTTGTCACTCGCATTTGTTTTGAGTTTTTATCGAAGCCTGATAAAATTAATTTGTGAATTACTTAATTTTTGACTCTTCAGTCCTATTTAACAACTGGATGTGCACGGTCTTCATTGTATTAAAGTAAATTAAAGTGTAAATTAATGTATTTATTTAAGTGTAAATTAAAGTGTAAATTAATTAATTCATTAATTAAAGTGTAAATTAAAGTTTCTGATACACCTCAGTGCAGCGAGGGAGACTTTTCTGACACACCTGCTAAATGAGAGTAAACTGTCTGCACCAGACTTGCAGCGAAGTCCCAATGATGAGCAAACAATGAAGGGGTTACGTGTGTATTCTTATGGGTCTTTACCTCCACCAAGGAGGTTATGTTTTTGCCGTCATGTGTGTGTGTCTGTGTGTGTGTATGTGTGTGTGTGTGTGTGTCTGTCTGTCTGTCTCTCTGTATTGTACTGTAGGTTTCACATGCAAGAAGGCCAACAAATGTTGCATGCCAGTAGGCTTCAGTCCAGTTTAGACCAGATTTTTTGTGACTGATAATTGCTTGGATACCAGCTTGGAATTAGCCTGGCGATGCCATCCTACGTACCTCCGCTAAACATTTTATCTCAAGCTTGGAATAGCCTTTATCATCATCGGTTCACCCTGATGTTAATCTTATTGCCAACCGCAGAAACTGTTTGAGTGTGGCATTCAGTAACTTATTCAAAGAGCTACTGCTGCTACAATGGACACTGCTGCTTTGCTTGTATCTTCTTTGCTTAAACAATCTACTTTGCCAATTTGTTTTTGAGCCCTATTAGATCCAACTGACATGAAATTCAGTAAAAGTGCTATTAAGTATTGTCACTGAAAGTAAAAACAAAATAAAAAGATATTCCAGATTTATAAAGTGAACAGAATTTATTGTTGTTACAAGTTTGCAACAATACAATTTAACTGCACATTAAATGTTAACATATTCTTGCAATATATATATCTGACCCAGAGAAATGAAATCCTGTTTTCTGATTGGTTGACAGCATGTTATAGCCTGACAGGCCATCTCTGTACAGAAAATTTTCTGTACTTGAGTCTGGAAGGGCTGGATTGGGTAGAGGGCGGGCGCAGTCGTTGTCTGTCAAGTCGTCTCTGCATGCGATTAGCCCTAGAAATCTAGACGCCCCTAGCTAGCCTAGTGCTCGCTAATATTATTATTATTTTTTAGCTCGCTAATGACTTGTAGTATCATAATTATTGTCATTGCCTGATCTAATAAAGTTCATCTGCAACAAAAACGAACAGTAACAACTTACTCCTTAGGCTTGAAATGATGACAACCAGTTGGGGAATATCAGGGATACATGCAAAAAAACTCTCAATAACTCCATAAAACGATAGCGACTCAGTTTATAAGTTCCATTCCACAAATTTTGAATTTGCTTCAGCGTAACAAAAAGACGGAGATCTCTGCAACTCTCTTTCGTCACTTCTCCCTTACCCCTCAGGACGATTTGATTGGTCTGATACAAGTTAGATCTGGGCGCTTTCTTCTCTGCCGAGCCTGGCTAGACTCCTGTAGTGGCCAAATGAATTTGCTGCCGCTAGGAGGGGTCTAGATTTCTAGGCTAAGCATGTTACAGAAATTTTCTTCCCTATGAAGTACCAGTACATTACTGACAAAGTTCACACATCATGATTAATGTGGTAATTGTAACTAAAAAATTGCTGTTTCTAGTGATCAACACTGTTAAAAATGGCTGTAGGTTTTACAGTACAGTACAATAAAATTCAACAGTATGATACCACTTCATATCATTACAGTACAGTGCTGTAGTTAATATTGCATTTTGGGTAATATTTGTGCTTACTGTAACCGAGCCTGATCAAAATTTCTTTGCTGTAACTTTATTGTAACTTTGCTGCCACCTTGCTGTATTTAAGAGCCACTGCCACCTCGTTCGCTAAAGTTTTGCCAACCGACGTTACGTCTATGTTCTATTGAAGACTGACTGGCGAAGTGACTGGTGAATGACTGCTACTTGGAACTCCGAGTTATTGCAGTTTGGTGAGTTTGGTTTTCACATACATCAAGCTTTACCACGTATTGTGCAAGTTTACGTTCTAGTTCATGCAAATCTTTTCTTAAGTAAGAAGATAAGTTTAATGGGTGCTTATGTGTTCTAGATAGCTAGTGCTAGCATGTAACCACAGCTATATAGGCGGGAGCTTACTACATATTAAATAACTACAGGGTGTTCGTTTAACTTAAACGTATCTTGTATTCTTTAAGCATTCATTTTAACGTGTATTCATTTGGAAATAGAAAATGTCGACATCTGTGTGAATGAACGATACGCTCGTCATAGGGAACGATGATTCATCTAGCTGCTACTCAGTTAGACTAGCCTCCCCAAAAGTCTGCTTGGCTTCACAGATTACCAGTGTGTGTGTGTGTGTGTGTGTGTGTGTGTGTGTGTGTGTGTATGAATTACATTTTAGAGGTATAAAAATATCGGTATCTGGTGTTATTTACACTTAGAATACAGTAATTACGTGGTCTAGAATAACGATTGAAAACGACGATACTCTCGTCCCCCATAGGGAATGACGATTCAGGCTAACATTATTTTAGCACGTCAAATCTGTTCATGTTTGACCCTGTAGCTTAGTTGTCAGGCATAATTCGACGTTTTTATATCATAGTGATACATGTGATTTTGTTTGAAGTAGCCCAACATTTATTTGCTAGCTGGAAATAATTAAGGAAAGTCTTCAAGAGTTGCTAATAGGGTTTTGTCTTTTTTTTTTTTTTTTTTACAGTGAGCGGAGCGAGGAGCCGAGGAGCACAGGCATACAAGTATGTCCATCTCAGCGGTCCTACTCTTAACATCCTTCTTCAAAGAGCCGACGGATTCTCTCTTCATTCTGGCTGATGTAAGTATTGTTGGTACAAACACATCTATCATCTAATCAAGTATTCTTCTTATCACACATCTATTCATTTTGGTTAAGTAATAGTATTTCATTACAAACTCATATTACTGATGAATTGTACTGCTCTGCTAATTCAGCAATTGCTTGAGTAACATGTTTGGTAATGTTTTATTTGATACATAAGGTTGACATGAGCCCATCATAGACATGACATGATATTTATCATCGAAATGAATGGCACTTCATTAATGTTTATGACTGTTGTCAATGGGTGTTTTTTCTTGTAATATAAAGTTGACACTGTTTGAGGTGCATACATTACAAAAATTGAATGGCACTTAATGACAGTAGCCATAAATGTTCATGATACTTGTTATGTCCTGATGACTGGCTCATATCAAACTTATGTTGACACTTTCAAATGGAGTGTTACCAAAGTTTTCACTGAAAAATATTGTTTAATGTACACCACTGAAAGTGTTTTTTGTTTGTTTGTTTGTTTTACATAGGTCACTGCAACCCTGGCAGACATCGAGGGGGAAGAGAGTCTTCCAGACACACCCAGAATCATTATGCTTGGTAAGTATATTTTTCTTCTTGATTTGTATGTACAGTTAAATCCATTTAATTCCTTTGAAATACACTATATTGCCAAAAGTATTTGCTCACCTGTCTTGACTCACATATGAACTTCAGTCACATCCCACCCTTAATCCACAGGGTTTATGATGACATTGGTTCACTCTTTGCAGCAATAACAGCTTCAACTGTTTTGGGAAGACTTATCACAAGATTTAAGAGTATCTTCATGGGATTTTTTGACCATTCTTTCAGAAGCGCATTTTGGAGGTCACACACTGATGTTGGACGAGGCGACTGGCTCTCAGGATCCGCTCTAATTCATCCCAAAGGTGTTCTATTGAGTTGAGGTCAGGACCCTGTGCAGGCCAGTCAAGTTCATCCAGACCAAACTCTGTTATCCATGCCTTTATGGGCCTTGCTTTGTGCACTGGTGCACCGTCATGTTGGAACAGGAAGGGGCTATCCCCGAGCTGGGCTTCGTCCCTTAGTTCCAGTGAAAGGAACTTTGAATGCTTTAGCATTAACCAAGAGATTTTGGACAATTCCAAGCTCCCAACTTTTGGGGATGGCCACCTCCTGTTCCAACATGACTGTGCACCAGTGCACAAAGCAAGGTCCATAAAGGCAAGGATGACAGAATTTGGTGTGGATGAACTTGACTGGCCTGCACAGAGTGCTGACCTTAACCCAATAGAACACCTTTGGGATGAATTTGAATGGCTCCTGAGAGCCAGTCGCCTCATTCAACATCAGGGTGTGACCTCAAAAATTTGCTTCTGAAATAATGGTCAAAAAATCCCATAAACTTCTAAACCTTGTGGAAAGTGTTCTCAGAAGATTTGAAGCTGTTATAGCTGCAAAGAGTGGACCGACGTCATAATAAACTCTATGGATTAAGGATGGGATATGACTGAAGTTCATATATGAGTCAAGACAGGTGAGCGAATACTTCTGGCAATATAGTGTACATTGGAAAACTATGGATAGTCCATGGAATGGAGGAAGTTGGGTCCTATGGGAACAGAAGAGGCCTTTTTATCCTTAAGGGAATCAGGTTAAACAGTACAAACTATACTAAAAGTAACATTTTGGAGCAGCACAGATGTACTATTAGCTAGATTTTAATTAAGGTGCACAAAAGGATGCTGCAGAAGCGCGGTGGATCTACTCTTCAGTACAAACTATACATCATGGTCAAAATTGGACAGCAGTAACCACTGAAACATTTTAAGGCTACATAAAAAGCCATAAACAAAACAAAACAAAACAAAACATTTCGTCCTCTCTTCTTATTCAGGACATCAGTTTTCTCACACTGCTGTGATTTGATCTTGGTCCATTCATTTTGCAGTCTCTCCCAGTTTGGCAACTAGAGTTAGTTTCTTGAGTTTCCGGAGTGAATCAACCCGTTAAACCTTCCAGTCAAATGTTTTCCGTTGTTGGTAACATTATGGCTGCCCCTCTACAGCTCCCAGTTCGCAAATTCAGTCTACTGTATGTTGTACTTGCTGTCGTTCTGATACCTATCAACAGCACTCTGCAACCTCAAACAACATGGATATGGACTGACTGACTCCAGATTTTTCCTTTAGGAAGAAGATGTGTGTTAATCGTGAGATTTCATTAAGAATAAAGTACTGTACATTGTCTTTTTCAGGACACTCGCTCATAACCGCAAAAAGATGGATGGTATCCATTGAAGGAAGAGTTGAAGTTACACTGGATGCATCAGACACTTTCGCAGCTGCCCTTGCTTCTCTGTTCGCGTGTTACTATGTACTTAACATCGAGTACCAGGAGTCAGCTGCATGCACACTGGAGCTTGTTCAGAGGTAAGTTATATTCTAATCATGTGTGTGAAGATTCTCATTCATTCAGGGCAGTTGCCAAGTGTTCAGTTAGTCAAGGCCACTGGATTTTTTGGAGGTTGAAAACGTTTCATCTTTCATCCAAAAGGCTTCTTCAGTTCTGGTTTGGATATCTCCACACCAGAACTGAAGAAACCTTTTTGATGAAATTTAAACATCTCAAAACTCCAAAAAGAAGTCCAGTTGCTTTAACTAACTGAACACTTGAGCATTTTAATCAGTTGTCAAATTATAGATGGGAAGTTCAAATATAATCTAACATTTCTAACAATCTAGGTTTCTGGTGAGAATTAACCCTGATGAGGGCAAGAAATGCTCTTCGCGACAAGGTGTCAGCAAGAAGACTGGGAGAATGGTTCAGAGAAAAGCACCCGCCATGAACTGCCATGTGACTAACTTCATCCGCACCCTGCTAGACTTTGAGTGGCAGACGTCCAATTGAACAGTAATGTGTGTGTGTGTGTGTGTGTGTGTGTGTGTGTGTGTGTGTGTGTGAGAGTGAAAGAGTGAGCGATCATGAATGTGTGTGTGTGTGTGGGGGGGGGGGGGGGGCAGAGCCATAGAGTGTTCTCTACCTCTACTATTTCTGTTAGAGTGTAAATACTACATTGTTCACACTGTGTGTCTGTGTGTGAGAAAGGGAGGGAGAAAAAGTGAGTGAGCGTGTGTGTGTGTGTGTGTGTGTGTGTGTGTGTGTGTGTGTGTGTTTGAGAGTGAGAGTGAGCGACCATGAGTGTAGTGTGTTTGTGTGTGTGTGTGTGTGTGTGTGTGTGTGGCAGCCATAGCCATAGAGGGATTGTGTTCTCTACCTCTGGTTTGTTGGAATAGTTGACAGTTTTAGATTAAAGTTTAAATACTACTTATGTTAGAGTTTAAATACTACATTGTTCACACTGTGTGTCTGTGTGTGAGAAAGGGAGGGAGAAAGAGTGAGTGAGCGTGTGGGAGCATGAGAGTGTGTGTGTGTGTGTGTGTGTGTGTGTGTGTGTGTGTGTGTGTGTGTGTGTGTGTGTGTGTGGCAGCCAGAGCCATAAAGGGATTGTGTTCTCTACCTCTTGTGACAGCAGTGATGTTTTTTTTAATAACATGTTAAATGCATTAAATGCAAATGGATTGTGTTCTCTACCTCTTGTGACAGCAGTGATGTTTTTTTTAATTACATGTTAAATGCAATAATATGAGTTGCAATAATATGAGTTGCTGAAGAATTAATAAATATATTTTATGTAAGATTGTGATGTGTTTCTTGATTCATGCATGTTGTAATAACTTAAATACTTAAGTCTAAATAAAAAAATAATGATATAATAAATAAATGAATGAAATAAATATTAAATGCAACTGAGGAATAGGTCAAATTTGAAAATAAAATAAAAACAGTTAAGTACTGTATTGTCTTATAATTACTGTACACTACTGTAAACTACATTACAGTACTGTATTGCTCATTTAATATACAGTAAAGTTCTGGCAACCGTGCTGCCTGTACTGTACTGTAATTTTACAGGAATTTTTTTAACAGTGAATGTCTAAAAGCAACTCACTAAAAGCAAAAGAAATATTATTTGGATGGCTTAATGCATGAGCTACACACAGTGATAATCATGCCCAACACTGAAGACATCAGACCGTTGGCTTAGTGTGTGTGCTAGATAAGCCGAACAAGAGGAGTTGTACTGCAAGTGATGTATTTCAGTTTCATTGAAACAATATGCGCCACTGTTCTTACGTTTGCATATGCAAAGCTAGTTTTAACAGCCACTCCGTTTTTATTTTACTATCTAGGAACGTTTGAACTGTAGCCTATGTATGACTTCTCAGGGTCTGAAGCCATGCAGAAGCAGAGATAAAAAAGCTTTTTAAAAAGTCAGAGCTTGACAACACTAACAGGAACAGTTATAGACCAAAGTCAACATTGCCCTTTCTTTTTAAAATCCTAGGAAATGTTGTCTTTCAACAACTTTAGCCCTTCCTATCTGAAAATGAAAAGTAAAACATTCAGTCAGATTTCCGGCCTAAAGCATGCACAGAGAATGGTCAATAATACTGAATGGATGGATGGATTGATGGATAGATAGATGGATAGATAGATGCAGAATGTAGCGCTCCAAATACAGTACAATTTCCTTGCAGCGCTTTACAGACAGTAAAAAGAGCAGCCATGAGTAACAGGGGCAATCAACACAACTTCCTCCTATTTGCAGTCATTTTAGGAAGAAACTTTGGACTGATCCATGACTAATGGGATCAAGCCAGTTGTCCCAGTGAAGTCCAAATCAGTAGTGACAGAGCAAATTTTCCATAGTTTTGGCCAAGCACTATAGCAGTAAGCGCAGAATGTTGTCTGGCGACATCGTATGGTAGTCCAACATAGAAATACTAGTTGTTTATTTGACATTAAGTCTTGTTTTCGGATTGTTTGCAATGACGTACGCATTTTGAGGCTTTAGTCGAGGAGATAACAGAAATCATTTCTAATATATTGGTGGGTATATGAATCAAGGTATTCGACAGGTTGACTGAAACACCAGCAGCTGCAGTTATGTTGTTCATTTTAAGCCTTACGAACTCAATTTGGTAATTTCAAAGGTTCATGAAGTCATTGTTGCTTAGATGTAGTAGAGGCATAGTAAAGGGTGGGTCAATGTGTAAGAATGAGGCTTACCATCATATCTGTAGTATGTATTCACCTAGGGGTAGTGCAAAGAAGATTGGATAAATAGGAAAGCACTGAAGTACTGCACTGGCTGAACCAGGAACTGGTGGATTTCCTTGGAATTTAACCTTTTTATTTATTTATAAAATTATTGAAACACTATTTAAGTAAACTTGACTTTGACTGTTTGAAGTAATGTTCTCTTGGGGGGGGGGGGGCAGAGCCATAGAGTGTTCTCTACCTCTACTATTTCTGTTAGAGTGTAAATACTACATTGTTCACACTGTGTGTCTGTGTGTGAGAAAGGGAGGGAGAAAAAGTGAGTGAGCGTGTGTGTGTGTGTGTGTGTGTGTGTTTGAGAGTGAGAGTGAGCGACCATGAGTGTAGTGTGTTTGTGTGTGTGTGTGTGGGGGGGGAGGGGGGGGGGTCAGAGCCATAGAGGGATTGTGTTCTCTACCTCTGCTATTCTCTAACTCTGCTGTAAGAGTTCAAATGCTACATTGTTCACACTGTGTGTCTGTGTGTGAGAAAGGGAGGAAGAAAGAGTGAGTGAGCGTGTGTGTGTGTGTGTGTGTGTGTGGGCAGCCATAGCCATAGAGGGATTGTGTTCTCTACCTCTGGTTTGTTGGAATAGTTGACAGTTTTAGATTAAAGTTTAAATACTACTTATGTTAGAGTTTAAATACTACATTGTTCACACTGTGTGTCTGTGTGTCTGCCTAACAAGGGGAGTTGTACTGCAAGTGATGTATTTCAGTTTCATTGAAACAATATGCGCCACTGTTCTTACGTTTGCATATGCAAAGCTAGTTTTAACAGCCACTCCGTTTTTATTTTACTATCTAGGAACGTTTGAACTGTAGCCTATGTATGACTTCTCAGGGTCTGAAGCCATGCAGAAGCAGAGATAAAAAAGCTTTTTAAAAAGTCAGAGCTTGACAACACTAGCAGGAACAGTTATAGACCAAAGTCAACATTGCCCTTTCTTTTTAAAATCCTAGGAAATGTTGTCTTTCAACAACTTTAGCCCTTCCTATCTGAAAATGAAAAGTAAAACATTCAGTCAGATTTCCGGCCTAAAGCATGCACAGAGAATGGTCAATAATACTGAATGGATGGATGGATTGATGGATAGATAGATGGATAGATAGATAGAGATAGATAGATAGATGCAGAATGTAGCGCTCCAAATACAGTACAATTTCCTTGCAGCGCTTTACAGACAGTAAAAAGAGCAGCCATGAGTAACAGGGGCAATCAACACAACTTCCTCCTATTTGCAGTCATTTTAGGAAGAAACTTTGGACTGATCCATGACTAATGGGATCAAGCCAGTTGTCCCAGTGAAGTCCAAATCAGTAGTGACAGAGCAAATTTTCCATAGTTTTGGCCAAGCACTATAGCAGTAAGCGCAGAATGTTGTCTGGCGACATCGTATGGTAGTCCAACATAGAAATACTAGTTGTTTATTTGACATTAAGTCTTGTTTTCGGATTGTTTGCAATGACGTACGCATTTTGAGGCTTTAGTCGAGGAGATAACAGAAATCATTTCTAATATATTGGTGGGTATATGAATCAAGGTATTCGACAGGTTGACTGAAACACCAGCAGCTGCAGTTATGTTGTTCATTTTAAGCCTTACGAACTCAATTTGGTAATTTCAAAGGTTCATGAAGTCATTGTTGCTTAGATGTAGTAGAGGCATAGTAAAGGGTGGGTCAATGTGTAAGAATGAGGCTTACCATCATATCTGTAGTATGTATTCACCTAGGGGTAGTGCAAAGAAGATTGGATAAATAGGAAAGCACTGAAGTACTGCACTGGCTGAACCAGGAACTGGTGGATTTCCTTGGAATTTAACCTTTTTATTTATTTATAAAATTATTGAAACACTATTTAAGTAAACTTGACTTTGACTGTTTGAAGTAATGTTCTCTTGGATTACTGTCTCATGTTGCAGTCAAATCTGTTTTTTCCTTGAGGAGCATATTGGTTAGACTGTGATTTCCACCAATTTAAGGATTACTGTCTCATGTTGCAGTCAAATCTGTTTTTTCCTTGAGGAGCATATTGGTTAGACTGAACCCAGTGGATATCATGTTGGGTGCCCAGGACCACAGCTAGCGACTAGAATAAACTAGAGAGCAGTTGTGGCTTCAAAGCAGGGGTGGTTTCTGGGAAGGTGTGTCTGGAGGTGTGTCAAATCTATGTCCTGTATAAATGGCTGCCCCCAAACTTCAGTAACATTCAGATTGTTTCTTCCACCTACCAGCCTGCCTACTGACCAGACAGACAGCCTTCTCTCCAGCCAGTTCTCCAAGCTTCTTTTGGTGTGTATCATTTCCTATCATGAATTTATTTCATATTGTGTTTAGCAGTATATCTGGCATGTAAAGGGATACTGGTACAACAAAATTCTCCCAGAACAAGGCAAAAAAACAAAGTCTGAGGTTAGAAAGTAATTTCATTAATATTCTTTTACTGTTGTGGATAAAGGTGTACGAGTTATATCAGGCCCAAACTCTCCAAAGACTCCAAAGCACTATGCTAATACAGTAACAACTTTAATTTTTGTTTTAAAACTTGAGAAACTTGGTTAATTATGCTTGTTGATGTTCCAAAACAAGTCTTGGTGTCTTGCAAGACCAAGACCAAGACAAGATAAATAAATGCAATAAATATATTTAACGAGACTGAGTTGCCGATTTAAATTAGGCTATTTAGCCTAAACACTGAGACGCATCAAAACGAAAGTGAGGGCGCGCAAAAGACGCCCCTTGCTGCAGCAGAGCAAGGCTCTCAAATGCATTTATGGGCCGGTCTCTCTCAGTGACCGAGACAGCCAAGCACATTCAGTTAGATGTAGGCCTAGCTCTAAATGACTCTCCTAAAAGTTTACTTTCCATTCGCTAAGGCTATTTAATTATGGAATGTTTGTGTATACATGGCTACACATGTGTAGGCATATGTTATGGCTGAGCGAGATGTCATTCTCGTTAACGTGATCTGATCTCTAATGTTTTTTATGAGAATTAAATAGTTAATGTTTCATTTTGATAAATTTAGTATAGCCTATGCTAACGAGGCACAGACATCCCAAAAACTCCCGTATTTAGTGGTTCATGGACTCTTGTGAATGTCAAGTCTCCTGCGAGTGATATGGACTCTTTCTTGATCGTAAAATGTATAGGACAAACAGCACAAGTGAAACAGTGGAATATTTAGAACTCTCACTCATCATCAAATCACCTTATCATTAAGACCTCTCGCGGGACGAATGGAAATAAAAATGCATTTCACCCTATAGTAGGCTAAAATGTGCAATGCATTGTAGTCTTATTTCCACTTGCCTGATGTGACCTCTAGCTAGTGTAATGCATAACCCCTAATTTATCAAGAACAGGGAGTAAGGCACACAGGGAACCAATAGTGCGGATATAGTACAAATATTTATTTTCTTTCTATAGACCCTTTCTGTGTTTGTAAACATTCCGTGTTCTAACATTCTATAAACTGCAACTGGAGGCAGAAAGCCTCCAGAGGCTATCAGAACCAATACAAAAGTGACCGTTTTCAGCGCTGTCTTTTAATGCTTTCTCAACAGCTAATCTACATTTTATAATTTTGGCGTAATCTATCATATGTATACTAAATATTATCCAACTACAGTAGCGATCCTGTAGCCTTACAGTGTTTACAAATTGTGTGAGTTAAGGTGCACTTCAAGAGAAATGGCTTAATCCTATGGGAAAACGACTAGTTCTAACGTTAGTAACGTCACCTAACAAGGTAGGCGATCTACCGTCAGCTAACAAGCTAGCGGGTTATTCGGTGGTAAAGTTTGGCTTTTAGGCGTAGTGTTAGAGTGATAGAAAATCCCTGTGTTCAGTGAAATATGTGGAGACTGACGATTAGTTTGTTTGCTTTGACAAGTGCTTTAAATCGAGAGAGGTCGCTACAGACGCGCGGGAACATAGGGGGCTGCAGAGCGTCAGCTCCCCCTGAAGGGGGCTGCGATTAGGCTAGATATTTATTGATTCACTCCAAATCAATCATTAAATTTCATACATGACTTGTATAAAGCAGAGTGCAAAACTAAACTAAGGAGGCTCGTAGGATAACTGACACAACAGGTAGGCTGCCTATCAGAATTCCTGAGAAGCGTGATCAATGGTCCGGACTTTGTTTTAGGCTATCAAGCATAGAAAAATCCGCATTTTTATCCGACCCTTCCTAAATGAAAATAACAATATGTATACATCCACTAATAGACTAACTACTGTGTACAATAGTTCAGAAAGCTAGTGGACAGGCTGACCCATATAGCCCAGCTATTAACAAGAGAATGCCTCCTCCTAACCTCCTCCACGTTGACAGCAATTTTCTGAGAGCGCACTGTTCGGTCACGTCTGACAGCAGTTTGGAAGGCCAGTGTGGCCACGAAAAAGAGGAAAAGATCTGTTCTCAAAATTGGCTATCAAAAACGTATAGGCCTACTCTTACTAGTAATGTTTTTTCGCATTTTGCATAGTAGCTAATAACAGCTTCATCTCTATTATTAACCAAAGACAAGACAACGTAAGCTGTTATGTCTTGAATGGATAAAGTTCATTATTCGTGAGCATTCACCACCAAAATATAATCATGTGTTCCTTGTCCTCATAGCCTATCCGCACTGTCAGACAATTTCTGTAGGCTACAGAACTTTTCAAGGTATTTTGCGCACAGACAGACAAGACAAACGGCCACAAACATATAACATATAACATGCGCCACTGGTTGGATCGAATAAGTTAGTGGAAATATTTTTGCTTTAACTGAGCTACCACTACAACTAATCTAATTTGGAATGAGTGAAAGCAAGCGAGGGAAAGAGAGAGAAATACCGGTATGTTGAGTTGAGAAATGAGAGCGAGTGGAGATAGAAGACGTGCGCAGGGGTCTCCGACTGAACGATAACATTCTCCCTGTCACTGCGCTTTATTTGAGGTTCTCTCAGATATACCCTACCTAGGCTATCTATGTTACACGGAAAACTTAGGTTACTGAGAAGACAAAAACAGGTGGAGATTCTGTTTGGCAGGCTATAGCCTATTTTAAAAGACCCTTGCAAAAGTAGGCTACTTTGTTCGGATTTCTAACCGATTAAAATCATGAACGTATTGGATTGACTTGTCTTCTCGTATTTTGTCTCTAAATGACGATGGATGTTGAACAGATATAGACAAGCAATACAGACAACAATCACTCATCACTTCTAGATAGGCATTGTAGGGCCTATGTATGCCATTAGTGGTGTGCGCAATCAGCAGAAGAACTGCGCTGCGACTCATCTCCTGGAAAAATGTTTGGAACATTAGCGTATTAGGCCTATCTACCCGCTGTCGAATACGCACCCTACAACAGCCAATAGTTATTCAACAGCAGACAGACAAACTTTTTCTGATGTTGGCTATTTAATTATTTTTTTTTTTAAGTGACGTCACATTTAACGGCCCAGCCCCCAGCCCCCCTACACAAAATACCTTCCCGCGCGCCTGGGGTCCTATGTTCCCCGCCTTGTATATGACCACGGAAATTGCATGGGATATGCTTGCGAGTGCACATTTCGTAGGTAGCCTATACAACCTGCGGAGTTTCGCACCATCTCTCTGTTGCCTGCATTATGCAGAAAGCAGATTTGGATAGCCTGCTTGAGATTGGACAGTTGAATGAATAGGCTATTATATTTTATTTATTTGTTCTGTAATGTTCTAACCAACCATACTATAGTGGTCCGCAAGTAAGACATAGTGGTAAAGTTTATGTCCAATTACGCAACTCCAAGGCCAATCTGGAGACGTCTTTTGCTCAAAATCTCTCATACTTGACTTGTCCTTTTCGTTTGGTAGCCAATCTATAGCCTAGGCTACCGCTATCAAACATGATATCCATATACTTTGATTTTGGAGAAATTAGTGCATTCAACTTTTGAGACATGGTTGTTTGTTTTTGTGCTGATTTAGGCTACTCTTAAAAGCGGCTGCTTTCTGCAGCGGCCACCCGACGTTTCCTTATCCTTACAACTTCTCAAAGTTTAGGCTACTTGTTGTTTCCAGTAGATTTTTTCGTTAAGATCTTAACCTTGTTTGATTTATAATGTGGTGAAACTTAGGAATTAGTGCCGAATAGACCGCTGGTATTTTGTATTTGTGTTATTCACTGCTTAAACCAGCGCACTTCTGCAGCAGCCTTTTTTTCCCCAGCAGTGAAGACATTAAGGACTGTCAACATGGCCGTAGCTACAATAGAGGACACCTAATTTTTCGAGCCGAAAATAAGTTAAACATTCTTAATTAATCCCTTTGCGCGCGTTAGTGCCGCAAAACATATCTCCGGTTTTGCTTCATTGTCTTTCGGAAGCTTTATATGGGCATGATACCTCTTACAATCGAGGTAGCCTATTTGGTAAATCTGATCTAATTAAAACTAAACAATCAGATCTACCCATTGGTATCATTGGTAACGTACTTGCTAGAGATTGAGAGGGTTTAATTTCAGTGTAAATATCGCCTATATTTAGGCAAGGTATGTCTTTATAGTGTTAAAGGCTGAACTTGCTAGATCAGGGGTAGGGAACCTATGGCTCGGGAGCCAGATGTGGCTCTTTTGGTGGTTGCATCTGGCTCGCAGACAAATCTTTAATAAAAAGAATAATAACGTTAAAAATATAAAACATTCTCATGTAGGCCTATTTCAATCCATTCATCTATCTATTTCAGTCCAAGGTGACTTGAATAGCAATTGTGAGAAATTCACAGTTGAGGAGTATGCCAAAACACGCTTTTTTTCTGAACTTTTTGATTACTTTTCGAATAAAGACAAGATAAATTAACGAATAAAAGACATGCCTGTATATTGTATGGCTCTCATGGAAATAAATTTTAAAATATGTGCCGTTCATGGCTCTCTCTGCCAAAAAGGTTCCCGACCCCTGTGCTAGATCATCACACATTATAATATAGACCTATAATTTGCAGAGAAATGAACTGTGAAATGAACACAATTTTTTAAAACTGTAATCTGTGGTGGGAGCACATTATTGTAGACTAAATCATTGGAGCATTTAAATCATTCACTGAAGTGAATGATATTTTTTTCCAAACACAATCAGTGGCAGGTTACACTGTTGTCACAAAATCATAAATAGCCTAAAGAATTCTGTGCTAAAAAGATACAGCTGAATATTCAGCATTGCTCAGTTATAGCCTATTAGGAAGGAAGGAGGAGCTGAGTCTCATTGACTTTCAGTGGGTATAATTTCTGTGTTTCCATCAGAAAAAAAAAGTCTATCATGATGTGCTCCCACCATTGCATTTTTAAGAATTAAAAATTTCAGTAGATCTCTTATGTTGAAAAATTTTCGGCGCGCTGTGCGCGCATTTAGGACCTCGTAACTTCAAAATGCTGTATACGGCCATGACTGTCAATGCTTTACTTAATCCCTGTGTGTGTGCTTTTGCTGTGTGTCAGACTCTTCAGTCAAGTTGACTGCAAACATACAATTGTCATTAGGCTGATTGCCACTGTCTTCTCAAGCAGCTACTGTTACATACAAGACTTAAGTATCTCAATTAAATCATTTAAATCAATTAAACGTGACTATATCGCACTGCGCCTCTGTTCAAAGAACGTATTTTCACGAGAAAACGTATTTTCCTTCGCGGACTGCTGGGTGGACTCATTCACCAGATTTGGTGAGATGTATTGTTTTTCTGTGTTTTCATATTGCTTGACCTAGCAGAGAGACAGCAATCCCATTTTTTCTTTTTTTCTGTGGATTATATTTTTGGTTTGCTATATCGCAGAAAAAAAGTTTTGTCGGTAGCGGCCCTCTCGCTTTCCTGGAATGGATTATTGACTCTTGTGCGTGGTCCTGGCAAAATACAGGACATCTTTCGTTTAGTTTGGA
The DNA here is from genome assembly GCA_027497455.2 of Sardinella longiceps. Lineage (NCBI taxonomy): Eukaryota > Metazoa > Chordata > Actinopteri > Clupeiformes > Clupeidae > Sardinella > Sardinella longiceps. Next base: position 6,365,249 of record JAODXP020000022.1, on the reverse strand, counting down.
CTTTTAGGTTTATTTTCAGGACTGAATGAAAGGGGGAACTGCAATGCCTGGGATTGTTTGGGACATTTAATTGTGTGTGAATAGCGCCGCTGTGCGCGACCTGGGTTATTGTTTCATGTGTATCCTCCTTTACTGTTAAACCGAAGAAAGGGACATCGTTTCATAGCCTGTAATTAAGAGATGCACTCAGATTTGTAGCCTACCTTGTATTTTATTCTCAGAATTATCTGTTTATTGCATTCATATTTAGTCAATTCAAAAGAACCCCTTGATTGTTACAACAGGCCAGCACATTTCCACCTGTCTTTAGACACACGATGCTACAAAAAAGACGTCTCCTTTGTTCCACGAATTTTGCGTCTTTCATTACAAGTCATCCATCCATCTCTACTGTGTATGGTCGGACTAATGGGACTTCGGACCAATGGGCCTGTATTTTTCGGACTAATGGTATGTCTGACTAATGGTATCTCTATTCAATGGTTCATTTTCGGACTAATGAGATGTCGGACTAATGGTATGTCGGACCAATGGTCCGTCCCCCTTCATAATCACTTACACCTGTGCAATTAATTGGCAATCTGCACTCACTGAATACTAAACTCATTCTTCTAATTTCATCTTGGACTGCTTGGAACCATGTCCTCGCTTGTTTGAGTAGGAAACGGAAAGTAGGCTAATGGTCAGTGCAATTCTCATCAGCTCAGTGGGTTAATGTCTAACCTCAAAACCCATCTCTGACATGAAATGTTCAAAAATTAACAAACCTCTAATTATCGTACGGGCATAATCTTGATGGCTGAACTTGTCACTCATTATTTAATCATTATCATTATGTAAATTAAAACCGCTAGCAGTGATGATGGGCCCTCGTACATGGTGCACCGCAAAGAAGACAGTAACGCCACTCAACTATATGCATGCATGCATGCACACACTCTCACACAAGTATGCACGCACATTCAGCTGTGCTCTCTCTCTCACACACACACACAAACATACATACTCGCTCACTCTGCCTTTCATACTCATTCACACTCTTATTCACTCCTAAAAGCTGTGTTCTCTCTCTTACACTCTCACTCACACACTCTCTCATTCACTCTCACACTCATTCATATCCTGTCACACTCACTCCCTCATACTCTCTCCTTCGCTCGCAACAGCTGTACTCTCTCTTTTACATACTCTCACTCCTTCTGATACACTTTCTCTCATTCACTTGCAACAGCTGTGCTCTCTCACATATTCACTCACACTCTCTCATACACTTACACATACACACACACACTCTCACTCACTATGTCCCTCACACCCCCTCTCTCATTCACTCTCAACACCCGTGCTTTCCCTCTCGCTCTCTCTCTCACACACACACACACACACACTCTTATTAACTCGCAAAAGCTTTGCTTTCTCTCTGACACTCTCACACTCACTCATTCCCTCTGTCACACTCTCTCCCTCGTACTCTCTCATTCACTCGCAACAGCTGTACTCTCTCTCTTACACACACTAACAAACTTCTTTCACACTTTCTCCCTCACACTCACTCTCACATACTGACTCACACTCTCACAATACGCATTCACACACACACACACACACACACACATACTCCCACTCTCTCTAACTCACTCTCACACTCCCTTACTCTCCCTCACACTCTCTCTCTCATTCACTCGCAACCCCTATGCTTTAATTCTCTCCCCTTACACACTATCTCTCTTTCTCTCTCTCACACACTTTCTCTCATTCACTCACAACACCTGTGCTTTCTCTCATACTGACTCTCACACTCACTGAAGCTGAACTCACTCACTGAATCTCTCAACACACATCATTGAGAGCTAGAAGAATTCTGTAATTTTCAGAAAAAAACACCTGTGTCTACAAAGGTAGTGTTTAGTGCACTGCTCATTAGCCCAGTGGGTTAATGCCTAGCCTCTCAAAGCAGAGCATTGTGGGTTCAAATCCTGTCTATGACATGACATGTTCAAAAAGGATCAAACCACTAATTATAACAATCTTGATGGCTGAATTTGCTAGTTTGAGTAGGTAACTAAAAGTAGTAGTTAGTGCAGTTCTCATTAGCTCAGTGAGTTAATGCCTAGTCTCTCAAGGCAGAACATTGTGGGTTCAAATCCCCTCTCTGAAGTGACATGATAGAAAAGGATTAAACCACTAATGATCACGCTGGCAAAATCTTGATGTCTGAACTTAATGTCACTCACTGTCTACATAATATCATTTGTACATGACAGCACACAATACATGTTTATTGAGGTTAAAAAAATACACACAATCTCAGACATATTGTAGACTACAGTTTACAAACACATACTCACTGGTTACAAGTCTATGAATCTTTTTAGGATACATCAACATAGAAGTATTTAAAGTTGACTGAAATGACTGCTTGAGAGCTTCAAGGCACAAGCTAATGTGGATTTTATTTCATACTGAATTTTACTTTCCATAGATACAAGTCTGACCATGCCCACAAATATAGCTCCGCCGTGGGGGAAATACAGAAAAATAGTCCCATCTGGGGGAACCAGCAGTGGGGAAGTCAATGAAATGTTACAGTATTTCTTAATTGCTAAAACACATTTCCTGAAACCTCCTCTCATTTTCTCAAAAATCTAAACACAACTCCTAATTTTCAAAGAAGATTCACAAAACCCTTGATATTTCTTGCAAAAGCATCTCAAACACCAAACAGACTGCTCCTGTCAAAAGTGAAACAACTTTCAATCACAAGTCTGATTAGCTCAGTTTAGCAAGCTAAAGTTAGCTACATTTACTGTGGTGGTCAATGAAGTTGGCTAGTTAGCAAGCTAATGAAGCTAACAAAAAACGTTTTATCTTGACATGTATAGTCAACATGACAATTTTTGTGGGGATATCTATTATTGTACCCTATTCAGCTTTAAAATGTCGCTCTATAGACTTACAATGGGGCTTAAAGTGGCCGATAACAAATAAACAGCAGTTTTTTTGACCGGGTTGTGCACCCAGGTTTTGATCCTTGGACATACTAGATTTCATTTTTGTATAACAACCTTTTACAGCAGCCCATGACTGATTTCACCAAAAAAGGGGGTTTGCCCCCTAGGTATAAGTAGAAATCAAGGCTTATTAGGGCATTATTAAGATTATATCAAGAATAAAGGCCTAATTAGTCATGAAGAAGACATTTGTGAAAACAGGCCTAACAAATGATTAATGTTGCCTAACACATGCATTACAGTTTACAAGTCACTAATACAGGCATTAATTAGCCTAGGTATGTATTAGTGGCTAATATGTGAACCTTAAAATAATGAACTTTATGCAGGGGATAACTGAGTTACAGAATGGGTTGATGCTTGTTAGCAATTGAAAGGAAACTACAATTAGTGTCTAATTCATGTGTTTGGCTTCTTTCAGTGTGCAAGTATGTGTCATATGAAGCTGCTGATGATGGTTGCAGCTGTTGCCTTGGCTGTGGTGAGCTGTTCCAACCCAGACTTCAACACCTGGAAACTCAATTTTGGTGAGGATTGCTGCTCTGTTGTAGCCTGACATAGCCCGACCATAATACTGCTATTAAAATACCATAATAAAATCCATGTTTCCCATTATGTTAATTTCCTATGGCCTATTCTGACAAAATAAACCAGTAGAGCTAGCCTGACATAGTCCGCCCATAATACGAATATTCATCCTTATTCATGGCCTGGAGGTTCTTTAACCTGACGCGATTATAGGGCGTGGGGGAGGGCATTCACTTCTGGTTTAAAACGATTGGACAGCTCGTCTAATCAGCTTCGCTTATTGGCCGGTAGTCTTTGTACCGATGTAAACCCGGCCATGAAGACCGTCCCAGACAATGGATACGGATGAACATTCGTATTATGGGCGGGCTATGTCAGGCTAGCTCTACTGGTTTATTTTGTCAGAATAGGCCATAGGAAATTAACATAATGGGAAACATGGATTTTATTTTTAAAGTCATCTGTTAAAACAATGGTTGGGAGTCATTTAAGCATAGCCCTGTAGTGTGTACCTGCTACTGCACTAGATAGCGAATGAAATGAAAGAATTTGGAACACGCTAGGCTGAATGTAAATGCAAATGAGCAGTTTACATAGACTCAAAACCGAAGAGCAGAAGTGACTTTAAACTGCTTGTCCGCTTTTGCATTTAGACTGTGTTAGGCAAGACTACATATCTACAGTATTGATCTCCACCCATAGATAAGAAATATGGTAGTCAAGAGGAGGAGGCTCGGCGTGAAAAAATATGGAACTCCAACCTCAAAACGATCACAGACCACAACAAGCTGGCTGATAAGGGCAAAGTGACCTACCGTATGGCCATGAACAAGTTTGCAGACATGGTATTGCTCTTGTCAATTCAATTTATGCCAAATGCATTGGTTGTTTTTTTATGTTGCCGTTTCATTACTAGCTTCAGCTAAGCGGGCATGCAGTTTGGGTAGCACAGGGTGGTTGAAATACACTGTAAACATGTGTGTTGAACTCAGTCTCATTGTGGGAAGGCACCTCACAGAACACCTTTGGAGAACCTTCAAAGTGTACCTGGTGGTATACTTTCAATGATTTTGGCAATGGTGTCATTAATCCGGCGTGGATGCCATGCTCTGGCGACAAAACTAAGCAACCAAAACAAAATGAATCCCGTTGTCACAGCAGTTTGTTTAGTCCCCCCAAACCCAAATCGAAACGTAGCATTTTACGAACATCTTACTATGTTAGTTCAAGCTAACCACTGAACTTATTCTCGTGTGTCCCAAACCGAGATAGCTAAGCAAGTACCTCTGTAGTAAGAAGTTCTTTTCGGAAGTGTCCATTGAGTTTGTAGGCATTCCCTGCAATTAGCATCATGGGATATCGCCAATGTTATCTTAAGTTAAAGTAAGGTGACCAGATTTCTTTGAGGAAAATCAGGTGTTTTGGCGTTCAGCGAAAAAATTAACATTAAATTCCAAGGTTTTTTGGCGTCACCACATTTGACATTATTGTAATTTATCCATAGCCTGGGAATTCCCATGCTCCTTTGCGCGCTTATTTCATTTCACTCTGCAGAGGAGCATGGTGATCATGGCCGTTTTTCCAATAAACCCTGTCACAGTCTGGCTCACGGACTGTGGCAAAAAGGGAGATCACACGAGGGGTTCGCAGTAGACAATAATTTATTTACAAAAATATATATAATTTAAACGTAGATCTACAAACAAACACAAAACAATGAAAAGATTCCCAGCCGGCGTCTGGCCTGCAACAACACAAGCTCTTAGCGGAGAGCCAGCATCGGGAAAAGAGAGCGAGAGAACTAGGGATCTTCTGGCTTTTTAACTGATTGGCCCACACCGGGCCCTGGTGTGAGCCAATCTGCTGCAAGCTCCTCTCCAGCCTGCTTGGGAGACACAAAAAAAGAGCACCCCTGGTGCCCTGGTGGAAGTCTGCACCTCCGGAGGAATAGTGACACTAGAGCCCCACTGGGGCCGTGACACCTCCCCCCAGAAGAGCAGAGTTCCAACCAGGAAGCACAACAAACAGTTCTATGGGAACGAACCCTAATTCATAGAGCACAGTTCCCATTTGATAACAGTTAAATCTATGAACCACCACCAACATTTTGATACCGCCAACATCCAGTCTAACTGTTTAGACTACAATTGCCCAAGTCAACCGGTAACACAAATATAATACCCGAGCCATAGCCACTCACAATAACACATAGAAATACAGTACTGTTTTAAATACTAAATATATGAAAGGACTCTTAGGCTATCAATCAGTGTGATGCATGTTTAGCATGTGTGCGCATATGTAATCATGTGTGACAGGACTTACCAAATTCATGGAAATTCTCCCCCCCACCAACTAACAACCAAACCACTCTGGCGCCTAGAGGAGCATGGAGTTAGAAGAGAGTGATTGAACATAGGGAGAACAACCAGTCAGTCACAAACTTTGATCACTGATTGCTAGATAAGGCATCGGCCATAATAGATTGCCAAAATGAGAGCCAACTCATTAACAGTCTAAGAGGACAGGACAAGGAACAACAGAAAACCAATGGTTGGTGGTTTTCAGAAGTAACTGAGAGGACGCTGATCACTACTACTCTCTGACCAAACCAACACCACACCATCTCAACAATCAGCACGTCCACCTGCAATTCAAAAGAAGCACACACATAAACAGCACACAGAAGACTTAACATTATCAAACACTTGAAATGAAAACATGACCAGATGTATTTGGACTTGGCCTTAAACAGGTCCGTTAACAGTTTGGTTGCCAAGTGTTTTTAACAAGCTTTGGCCCAGAGTGCCAGCAATCCAGGCCACTGTTGCCTATTTTTATAGAGCCACAGCGTATTCTGTGTTATAGCTATGGACACATACTATGGGTCATTTGAAAGGTAAGACTCTGAGCTCTCAGTGGGTGAAAACCGTTTATTTCTACATGCCTCCGTTCCTGAGAAATCCCAAGCTAAACAGTGGGTAGTTTTCATCAAAATCCTTGTTTTTTTCTAGAAAAGGAGATATCGCTTCTTTTATGATTATGATGGAGTGTTCTCTGTCAAGTTTCGAGGAGTGACACAAGCCGAATCATGCCTGTGGTGAGACTGCCACCTAGTGACGAACCCGCGAAAGGACAACATGACATGACGTGCATTATTTGACACAAATGCTGCAATAGTAATCAAATGCTGCCTTGTGATGTGAAAATGTCCAGACAAAATGTGCAGATCGTGAGTTTTTATGAGTTTCCGATCGTAATTTATTTCAGTTCTATTTATCACAGAGTTCCAAAAATCATATATAACCTGTGTGAGGGTTTCTATTTTCGTAAATTAAAAAAAAAGGCAAAAACGTAACATTACGTTTTTGGCACTCAACGCATGACAAGTTATAACGTAACATTACGTTTCTGGCATTCAAAGTGTTAAGATGAAACAACTTAGGAAACAAATGCCCACACAGAGACAGAACAAGTCTGCTATGCAATCTGAATTCAAGTGAAGCCACCACCCCATCACCCAGAACATCCACATCACCAGACAGAGAACCTCTCTCACAGTATCCGCCTTAAGTGAAGGACTAGAACCTAGCCGCACACTCTCCCCTGCCACAGAAGAATGTGCCACCCGGGTGGAACAGGGCCTCAGACCAACAGACGACCGACACACAGGATCAGACACATTCAACTCATTTCGCTCAACCCTCAGTTGAGGCTGAGCCTTTACCATGGTGGGAGTACTTTCACGCGCTGAAAACACCCCTGGGACACCTTGGGCATTCTCAGACATGCTGGAAACAGGAGTGGAAGTTTTCACTAAAGGTGGTACATTAGTGAACACGTGGCTACCAGCTAACTGGTTACCCAACAAAACATGAACACCCTGAACTGGCAATGCAGGGCGAACACCCATAACAACTTCTCCTTTAACAAACCCACAATCTAGAGTCAGCTTATGCATGGGTACAGGTAAAACATTCAATCCCATACCACACATGAGTAACCTATCCCCAGTGTCTGAATCCTCAGAAAATGGTAAGATGGAACCCACCACAAAAGAGTCAAATGAACCCGTGTCCCTTAGAATTTTCACAGGGATTTTTGCATCACCTCTCACTAGTGACACATAGCCATCAGACACAAAGGCCGAAAAATCAGGACGCTCCAGACCAACATCACAGGACACCTGTTGACAAGGAGAAAGACAGGAAGAGACACATCCAGATGCACAAGAAGAGGTAGACCTACTGGGAGAGACTGGTTTCACACAAGAAACAACTGGTGATGGAACAGACACAGCAGACATGACTGGTGTTATATTGCCAAATGACTCAGTCTTAGTTTTAAACTTATAAGGACATTCTGCCTTGAAATGCCCTGAGCGCTTACAGTAATTACAGGTTTTATTGTAATCATGAGAACTCTGAACTGCTCTGTGGTCATTACGCTTACCAGATTGAAGCGGTGCATCCTCCTCCCGTTCAGGACTACTCACCACACCAAACTGACTGTAGTCTCTGACAGAGTCACTTCGCCTAAATGCAGAGGACTGACCATGATCGCTGTAAAAGTCACCTCGGCCTCTGTAGTCACGCTCACGATGTATTAAAGTGTACTCATCCGCCAGCTTGGCAGCTTCAAGGACAGTCTTCACATTACGTTCGTTTATGTAGGTAGCTATACGACTAGGAACAGAGTTCTTAAACTGCTCTAACAGAACTAGTTCACACAGCCCTTCATAAGTACGAACTTCAAGCGAAGAACACCACCTATTGAAGTGAATAGTAATTTCTCTAGCAAATTCCATATGAGTTTGCTTACCAGAGCGCTCCCAAGTCCTGAACTTTAAGCGATAAGCTTCAGGCACCAATTCATAGGCCTTCAACACAGCTGCTTTAACAGAGCTATAAACCTTACTCTCAGCTACTGACAGAGCAGAATAAGCCTCCTGGGCTCTACCAGTCATTGTGCATTGTAGTAACAGTGTGCGGTCGATATCAGACCAACCCCTACAGTCAGCAACACGCTCAAACAGGGTGAAGAACGTGTCTGGATCACGTTCAGAAAAGCGAGGAACCAACTTCAAATTACCTGAAATGTCAAATGAACGTGTAGGCTCTCGAAAAGCGCCCCCGTCATTAGCCATACGACGCATTCGCTCCTCCAGCTCTAATCTTTTTACTTCATTCTCCCGAATTTCAACTTGCAACAGTAACAACTGCTTTTGCTCTTCAAATGACAACCCCCCTGAGCTATCCAAAGCGGATGCCTCCCCTGTACTCACATTAGCAACATCTTTTTTCAGTTTCAACTTCTCCGTTAAAATTCTCTTCATATTTTCAGTCATACGCTTATCACCGACGTCAATTTTATAATGTGTAGCGATTTCGACAACTTCCTCACGTGAACACAGGAGCAATAGCTCAGCAGACGGCGCAGCCAAAAAGTCTTCAACATTTTTAGTGGCCATAGCAGTAATCTTAAACCTGTCCAGATCCAAATGCATTAAACAAAAACAATATCAAGGTGAAGAGGGAAACTGCAACTTGCCCAAACAACCGTAGACCCAAAGTCTGTACAAAATCAAGGCGTCACCATATTTTGTCCCACTAAATGCCTAACCAGAGAAGCTAGCTAACTCCCCGCTAACTCTTCAGGTGCTCGGCGGCGGGTACTAACACTGAATACCGTAGGCCCGGCAAGCAACTAGCAATTAGCGACTCACCTGCAGCCTCGGCTGTGCTCCCGAGACAACTGCTCAATCCACCGATAACACCACACTACAGGAAATCCCCCCAGGACGAACTCCAAAGGGAATTCGCCCCTAGCCTAACAGGGACAAAACACAGCAACAGACGAGAATGAGAGAAATGAGAGACGAGATAATGAAACAAACTTTTGGACATAGGTTGACAAATAATTGCATTCCCAACATTCATAGACTTAAACTATTCCTCAACAAGTAGCATTAATATCAGTACTGCACAAAAAACAATGTTAGCAAGATAACACTTACCCCTCAGTAACATCTCCCAACAAAGCTACAGGTGGCAAACATTCCCACGACCATTCACTGAAACAAATTACTACGTGCTGACGTCACGCAACGCAGTGATAGTAGTAGCACTAGCAGGCCTGTTCATTCATAAATTCAGGCTACCGAGAACAAACGATGTACTGACCGGATTCTAAGTCTACGAGCCCCCAATTGTCACAGTCTGGCTCACGGACTGTGGCAAAAAGGGAGATCACACGAGGGGTTCGCAGTAGACAATAATTTATTTACAAAAATATATATAATTTAAACGTAGATCTACAAACAAACACAAAACAATGAAAAGATTCCCAGCCGGCGTCTGGCCTGCAACAACACAAGCTCTTAGCGGAGAGCCAGCATCGGGAAGAAGAGAGCGAGAGAACTAGGGATCTTCTGGCTTTTTAACTGATTGGCCCACACCGGGCCCTGGTGTGAGCCAATCTGCTGCAAGCTCCTCTCCAGCCTGCTTGGGAGACACAAAAAAAGAGCACCCCTGGTGCCCTGGTGGAAGTCTGCACCTCCGGAGGAATAGTGACACTAGAGCCCCACTGGGGCCGTGACAACCCCAATAAAGCGCCCAATAAACGGCTATGGACAATTGTAAACGATGCTTCCGCTACGAGAAATGCAATAGGTAGGTCCCCAGACTAAATATCACTTGTGATTTTAGTTTGGCATTCGCCAGGCTATTTTATCCATGGCCTGGGAGGCCTTCTTTTCTCCTCTTAGAAGGGTATATGGGTAGCCTGGCGAATGCCAAACTAAAATCACAAGTGATATTTAGTCTGGGGACCTACCTATTGCATTTCTCGTAGCGGAAGCATCGTTTACGATTGTCCAGAGCCGTTTATTGGGCGCTACGAATGTCTATCATAGCGTCTGTACATACCTCGGAGCCAAGACTAGAGCCACCACGTGACGTGAAATGCAATCGAGGGCCATACAAATCCCTTTTTGTTCTGCGATTGGATACCGAAAGTAAGGGAGAAAAACGGCCATGGTCACAATAAGCGCGCAAAGGAGCATGGGAACTCCCAGGCTAGTATATAGGCCTATATTAGTGTTGGCACTTATGTCTGTTCCCAGTATCTGGATGTTTTCCACTATGGATTCTAAACTCACTAATAGGCCCTAGGATAAAAGACAGGAACTTTCCCACAAATTTTCAGACAGACTGAAGTGTTATCATTCTGGATTCTGCATTATGATTATACATTGTGTATTCTATAGGCTATGCTAAAGCAATTCTAGGGTCTGTCAAGAGTTGTAGGAAGTGGTAGGATACAGACCTTTTTACCATTTTAAATGTGGGACCCACCTGTCTGCACATAGCCTATCTACATGCTTGTTCCAAAAATGGGAAATAACCCATTTATTATTGCAATAATGTAGGCCTATCTATTGATGCCATGCCATTATGGACAGGAGTCCAGGAATATTTGATACAAAATATCAACAAAGTAACAAATAGACTTTGTTTTAATGCTGTTTCCCTTTTAAGAAAAATAAAACAGCCTACCTGTGTCTCGTCTGTTCTCGTTGGAGAGAGAGAGAAGATAGATGCTACTTACCGGTATTAGATCCAACATATTTACTGAAAATAGCTTTGACACCTAAATTGTTTGAGAAAGATAGCGCTGAAATGAAATACAAGGCCTGACTTGTATTAAGTTGGAGGAGACAATAGTCAATTAAAAAGTTTGATGTCGAGGGAGAGTTTGTAAGTTTTCCTGGTCAGACAACCAAAAAGAGGGAAGATCCAGTCTAAAATGGGACAGGTGACTACTGCACAGGGCCGGATTAACATGTCAAAGGACCCTGGGCAAAATTTTTCGATGGGCCCCCCATAGCTTGATAGTATATGCGTCTTTTTAATATCCAATATTGAAATTTCAAGGCCAATTAATGACACCTAAGAGACATTATTTTTTGTCATTTTCTTGTGAGCACTTGAGAAAACCCAAGAAAACTATTGTAAGCAGCAGATATCTATTATATAGGCTAGTCTAAGTAGGCCTATATGGTTTATAATTTTGCATTACCATTATACCGTTTTTCAAAAGTGTAGGCCTACTCCCAATAGCTAGAGACCTATTTCCCATTGCTGTGAGAAGTGGCTTTCCAAAAGCTCCTCCAACCAGTAGCCTAGAAAAAAATGTTTTAAGAAGGCAATCACAATTATTCCCTTGTTGACATATAATTGTAATGCTTGGTGAAATTATTAAGAATGCCTGTCGCTTCCGAATCGTTTCACGGTGACAGAATGAACCTCAAACTGCTCCTGGAACGCTTTCATTTTCGTTTAATGCGGGTGGGTTCGCAAATAGGCGGATAAGTGAGCAGACCGATATGTAAAGCAAAACGAAAGGAGATTTTGAGCTATGGCCTCGTGCGGATCGTGCATGGATGCACTCTGTGTGAGAACTATCACGCACACTGTTGTGTTCTCTACTATGCTTTTCACCGCCACTCGCTATATATGGTATACAATTAATTTCTTTGGTCTTGACTGCTATTTCACTGTTATGAGAGGCGGCAGGAGGTGCGTTGAGGATCTCATGTCATGTGTGCGCGACGTCTACCAGCATCCAGAAAAAAATATAATTGACCAACACTAGAGATGAAAACCTCCAATCAGATTCGTAGTTAATAAATAGAATGCAGTATGGGAGCTTTGTTTTTGTCTTTGAAATCACTCTCTGTTTGAAATAGCGCGGGATTGCGCTATTAGAATAAATACTAGCCTACTTAAAATAAATTCTTGGGAAAGAATCCCTCGAACCTACATGATAATGTTTTTAATTCTTACATTCTCATTTGACAAATTGGTCGTTGCAGTTGGATTTAAGTCCTGCATAATTGTATCATTGTAGCTGTCACATATACAGTATAGGCTATCTCTATAACAGAACTTTCCGAACATCCTTCTTTAGGCTGTGTTTAAGCATGTCCGAGTGTACGCACCGCGCAGATTTTTTTTCTAATTCTATAGCCTTTGGATATGGGCCTATTCTGTATTCTGTCAGTGTCAAAAATTCAGCAAATCCAAATTCAACTTGAGCAGTGTGTGAGCGAGTGGAGAGAGCTGTGCGCCAATGATCAAACCTCAAAAGCATCATCATTTACGCATATCTAGATATTTACAAGCCAAACTTAATATGGCATATGATTAGGCTTAGCCAATACATATTTTAGCTGAATCCATTGTCAATCTTATGATGTAGCCTATGTTTTGAATGGCCTCGAATTCGTGAGCCTATCATGCCAGATTGAAAAGCTCCTTGAGCCTTGTCAAGCGACTATTTGATTCTACCGCTCCAAAAAGACGATCGGACCAAACCAACTCATTTGGGAGGGGGGAACTCCTTCAGATGGGAAGACGCATTTTATCTGATGTCCCATGCTGAGGTTGCATTCTCATATTCACGTCTTCCTTTATGCTCATATTTCAGACAACTTTAGGAGAATAAATAATTGTTCAATATTAATTTTCGTCTTAAGTAATGCTGGGGCAGAAAGGGCCCCTTGAAATTGATGGACCCTGGGCCCCCGCCCAGAAAAACCATACATTAATCCGGCCCTGCTTCTGTAGCCATGGATTAAAACGGTAACTCAGCTGCAACTGGCTGGGTATTCTGTTTTTTTCCTTTTGAGTCGTACTCGGACAAAATCGAGGACATTTTCGGGGTCTGTCCCCGGAAATCGGGGACGTCTGGTCACCCTAAGTTAAAGTAATGTGTTGTCATTAACAGTTGTGGATAATGTTCACTGTCTGTCCTATTTGCATGGAGTTTATTTTTTTTTTAAAGACATTTTTAGTGTTATTTTTTTCCTTTAACTAAATAGGACAGTAGAGTGTGTGACAGCAAATGATTGGGAGAAAGAGAAGGGTTGGATTCAGGAATTGACCTCAGGTCGGAATCAAACAAAGGTCTCCGGATTTGTGGTATGACGCACTAGCCTGCAGAGCTTTTCCACCCCTTTCATGGAGTTTTTAAAATAGGAGCAATATCAATGAGTTTGTGTTGAAATATGTTCTCAAATACAGCATAATATACATACACTTTTAGAAATATGAGTTTTATGCATTCACTATCACATCAGAACAAAATGCTTTTTTGTTGCTTCAGAAAAATAATCTAGGTTTGTTTCAATGAATATGTCTTCAGTGGTGGGATTGACTGTAATTTCAATGTGATATTAGACAACTAGACAGGGTACAGTCCTAGTGTTCAAATTTTTAGGAATGGATGTTGTTGCGTTATATTAAGAGAGGAGAGAGGTTTAAAAAAAATCTAAACTCTACTACATACTGGTTCTCTGTAGATTTGACATGGGAACTTGTGTCTATTTTAGATGTATGCAAGCAGAAATGTAAATATTTTGTGTAGATCAAGGCATAGGTCAAACATACCATTACAAGGTCAAACCAGAGGTTGTAAATAAATATGAACATGTAACATAATTTTGTTGATGAAGACTGACATGTCTAAAAGCAGAGTTGGGAACCTTGATTGCAGCCTTTGCAGGTTAATCATGCCTATTCCTATGTTGGATGCAAGGTTGAAACTGTTGCACTGGTTTCTATGCTGTTGCTAGGGTACCTGAGGTGGTTCAAGTTCAAGTTCAAGTTCAAGCGTTTATTTGCCATGTCAACAAAGTTGATAGGAATTTTTTGTGGCATATCCCCAACATCAATCGAACATCAATCAAACAAAAACAAATACAAACAATGGACAAGACACACAGCTGCAAAGCACATACAATAAATATAACTATGGGTAGACATGGACAGTAAACAGAGAGGGTGCCAGCAGACATTGGACAGCCGTTAAATTACAGGATATGCTAAACATAATAAAGTGCATTAGGGTTAAAGTGCATAGAGAATGGGAGGTTATGGCAGGTTAAGATGTCTGTGGTTGCTCTGCTTTTGGATATCTGAGATGGTTGCTAGGTTGTCGCTAGGGTAGATAGGCTCTAACGGTTGCTAGGCTCTAACTACTGTAGAGTAGGTATGTTGTTTGGTAGGTTTATCATGTAAGTTGCTATGTTTATTGCAGCCATATGAAAGTGTACTGTCGGGTAGGGTTAGGGTTAACCTTAGCTTTTTGGGTCCTGCAAAAGTGTTCTGAGTGGTACATTTCCACAATGAGACTGGGTTGATGGTGACATGTATATACAACTCATGGGACAAAGCTGAAGAGCCATAAATCAAAAACAGTTAAAAAAAAAAAAAAAATGGAGACTAATTTCTTTTAATAACACATGGCACAGTCATATACTGCACTACTAAGTGGTATAGCGGTTAGAGATTATTTTGTCATGACAACAAATGAAGTTTTTCAGCTTTTGTTTTAGGTGGTAAATACAGTATTATTCTCCTCAGGACCAGCAAGAGGCTGCTCTCCATAGTATCCCGTTGCCTAAAGATTTCCTTAAAGGTGTAGATGGGTGCAAGATGATATCCCGCAGACAAGCAGTTGCCACCCCGCTGCCTGCATCTGTGGATTGGAGGATTGGGGGTTGTGTGACGCCTGTCAAAGACCAGGGCCAATGTGGATCCTGCTGGGCCTTCGCTGCTGTAAGTTAGCTATGTGTTATGCATACGTTTATGTGAGTGTGTGTGTGTGTGTGAGAGAGATAGAGAGAGAGAGAGAGAGAGAGAGAGAGAAAGAAAGTGAGAGAGTGGTAGAAGAGATGCAGTATAATTATTTCTACTTCAGGTAGGTGCATTGGAGGCCCACCACTGTATAAAGAACAGACTGAGAGCCCCGATTCTCCTGAGTGAAAAACAGCTGGTAGACTGCTCTTGTTTGTATGGGACCAAAGGGTGTGATGGAGGGTCTGCTCGAGCTGCCTTCGACTACTGTATTGACAACCACCCAATCGTCACTGCGAACTCCTACCCATATGTTGCTGTGGTAAGCTACACTCAGAACTGAAGTATTACAAATTGAGGGTCTGTGTCCACAGAAAGCGGTTTTTGTGCTGAGAGCGCTCAAAAATGAATTTTCTCAGCGCTTCGTTCAGGTGTTTGCTGTTGCTAGGTTGCCAAAACAATGCCAGCACATCATTTTGTAGAATGTTGCTTAATGCTAATTAATTAGCGAACTAGCTAACGGCAACAATCATTCAGTACTCAACTGACCAAATATGACCTTGACAGGCAAAATAAGTTAACATGGACTTTCAGTGAAGTTGTTCCCTCTAGGAATTACAGTTTGTGCTTTACTAGTTGCGGACATTTTATTCTCAGTCACGTTTGACAAGGCTGAATGAAAATTTCAAATGAGCCCAGCACCGTTCTAAAAGTTGAACAGATTTAAACTTGAAGCGCTCTGAGCGCTGCGGTAAAAAACGTCTCCGCCAACGTCTTTTTTCCGCTGAAAGCGCTTGTTGCTCTGAGCACAGAGGCTCATAGGATTTGTATTGAAACTAGGCGCTCTGCGGACACAGGCCCTAAATCATGAAAAAATCGTAGCACTTTATGGAGAGCTGTGCATTGTGTGCTCATAGACACATTTTATGCAAGAAATGCACTTTACCAATAAACCTTACCATATATGTGTAAATCAGGCATGTTTCTCTTCATTATGTACTAAGATATTTACACTTTTAGCTTTGGTCTTTTTGTCTCGGAAATTGATCCCCAAGAAAATGCCGAAATATGATTAATATTTGGTAATATACGTACTGTACGTGTGTATGTATGTATGTATGTATGGTAGCCTAATTGTGCCAATTAGCCTATAAACATAAGCCAGTTGGCATTGGGCAGTTTCTAAATGGTGGGATCTCTATACTATACATTTCCAAAATAAAACTTTGGTGAATTCCACATTCCTATGTTCACCCTGTTGACTATTTGATCTAAGTAACACAGTTTGAATAAATTAATTGTAAAAAAGTAAGACTGTGAAACAGTATATTTTCATGCTGTTGATGATTCTACTAAATCCATAATTGTCCTACAGGAGCAAAGATGCAATTTCTTGAACACTCCCATACCAAATAACAACATTGGTGCCAGGTGCTCTTCCTATTGTCGTTTGACAGATGAGCTTGATCTTCTGAATGCGGTGGCACTGAGAGGACCTACAACAATTGTTATTCCTTTGTTTAATTCTTTTCACAACTATGGGTCTGGTGAGTCTTAAGACACCACATATATGTAACAGAAGATACTGCCTGAAACAGAAAAAAATGCTGCCTTTGAAGGAAGCACTTGATAGTACCAAGGCATCAAAGGCATGTCAGAATTGTCTAAAATGTTTAAGTCAGTGTTTTGATGCCTCCCATGAAAGAGTTAGTTTTTATCTGTTCTTAGATAGGAAATTTGTTTTCACTGACCGTACAAGCCTCACAAACATGAAATCCATTTATACACACAGTTTTGGTTCTTCGCCCACCACCAAGACACCCTCATACTGTACCCATAATACATATATCCCATCAGCGTGCATACATCAGAGAAAAACATATATATCCTACCAGCCAGTGGCGGAACAACTGAACCTAAGGCCCCGGGGCAAAACGCCAAACGGGCCCCCCACCCACTCCCAAAACGCACGCACGCACCCCCAAGCGCACATAGGTGCCGGCGCTGAAATAATCTCTACAACAATTCAGACAGAACAATGTATATCGCTCAGTAATGTGTCCATTCGGCATGTAGCCTACTTTAAGGCATAATAATACAACCAACCACATTACAAAAAACAGCCCTGGTATTTGCACTTCCATATTTCCAATAAGTGGCTAACAGGGACACGCGCACGCAATTCACAGTTCACAGATATTTTTTTGACACACGGAAACGGCTAGTTCAAGAGCTCATTTAGTAGCCCATGCTAATAATCCATGCTTTTTAAACTACTGCACCAAAACAATGACACACCAATGCATATAAAACATAGAGCCAGCCGCTCAAATAAAAACCTGAGTCTTACCTTCATGCAGTTAACGAAATACGAGACAGCTTGCTCTTCTCCACAACCTTGTCTATGGATAGCAGTGTCATTACTAGCCTACTACTAGTGCAGCTAGCTAAAGCTGCAATTGAGTTGACAATTTCGTGCATGTTTCGCTATCAGTAAACAGTGCTCTCTTCAATTTGGCTCGTTTTTGCTCCACTCCCTCCCCCTTGTGTTGCTTGGAACCCCTGTTAATTTTTTTAGCCTGGCCAGCTCAACCTCTCCTAACTGTGGCTAGATGACTTTCCGTTTCCAAATGAAGAGTTGTTTTGCTACTCTGCCTTGATGCTCCCAGAAGGCATTGCTTTTTTAAAACATTATTTAAAAACAATCAAAACAATCAAACAATAAAAAACAGAGATTTCTTTCATTTCAAACAATGCACAATTTCTAACATGCCATTGAGAGAGCTGGTTACAAAATAATGACTGACAAACAATTTCCTGATTCTCAATCTCCCTCTCCACATTCCTAACCCTTCTCTACATTGGCCAGAGCTACAGCCAGTGTTAGCACAGGGACAGGGAACTGAGTCATGTTCACAACTAGTAGAAGCAGACGGTGAATTAAAAACTCAAAGAGGTCTAAAGATCGCCTTCTCTTTATTATTCTGTCCATCCTCTATTGTGTCCCGCTTTTACTTTTAAACATGCTTCATCCGTACATATTCTCGTACACAACCAACAGAGAAGCCCTGCGCACTTCTTCCCTAGTCCACTGACCGCTGACGCAGCAGGACGATGGCTTTCATACTAAACTACCCATCATGCATTGCACTTTTTGCAAATTGCAAAATGTAAAAACAACCATTCTAAATACATAACAGCTTAGTTTTGCTCGAAAACCTTGTAATTTAGTTTATTTTAAGTGTCTTTAAGGAATTTAAAAGATTATTTTTTTTATATATATATATATAAATAACCATGATAAGAATGATAAGCAAAGACAAGGGGTATATAATGTAATGCACAACTGAAGTCTTTCACTGTTTTCAGACTTGTCTGCTGCAATGTAACTAAAGTGTAGTCAAGAAAATTTTCGTGATGCAGTTGAAGGTTGATGAAGGGGCCCCCCTCCATAGTGGGAGGGCCCTGGGCCCAGGGGCGGTGGCCCTGCCCGCCCCCCCTATAGCTCCGCCCCTGCTACCAGCACACAGAAAAACTGAAAAACCCATCCACAGTTAACTGGCGCTACAGAGAAATGAGGTAGACACAATGAGCAAACACTTTGAGTTCAGAGCTGCTATTGCAGGGCACAAAACTTTTTCCAAAGCGTTTCCGCCTCCACCCCTAAGGCCGGGATCACACAGGGGGCGGATTTCCGCTTGTAATCCGCAAGGTGGTGAAGACGAAAGTTGAAAATAAAAGATGATTTTTTCAGGAGTGAATTTTGTTTGCTGTTTCTAAGACAACCACAGGTTCACTCCGCTTAGCATAGCCCTCATTTAGCTAAGCAAACTGAGTAACTAAAGTTTCCATTGACTGAATGAACAAAGATTATGAAAGTAAAGATATAAATCTCACTAGATATGTCATAAAAAAAGTTTGTTAATGACGAAGGTTCTGAATATATTGCATTTTCTGTGTCGAGAATGACATGAAGCCAATACGATTTTCCACGCTGAGTTGAATTTTTTTCTACTCTGTCCGCCTGCAGCAGACCGGCGGAAAATCTGCGTTCCGTGTTCAGCGGGAAATCAGCACGGAATACACTCCCTGCCATTAAGAAACAACAGAAAAAATCTGCCTCCAGCTGAAAATTCCGCCCTGGTGTGATCGTTGCCTATAGCAGGGTGAAGAAATGTTTGAGAGGGTGGGTGGGGTCGTGTTGCCTGGCTGATAAGCCGACTATTGACTCCGTCATACAGTCTGGAACAATGCAATTGAAACATGTTTCCGTTTGGATATGACGTATTCTCTCACCTGGCTCTCACGCCTCCAACTTCTGCGTTCAGTAGTAACAGATCGCTGGCTAATTCCGATGTATTTTGACATCGTAGTGGCAATAGGTCCTCAAGATCATGGATGTTAATGTCATGTACCAATTTTGTAAAGGTATTCAAAAGTAGGGGGAGAATAAGAACGCGTTCTTATGCTGTTGAACTACAAGCTGCTGAGCTACATGCAAGTTCAGGGACATCGCTCTAAAACTGTGTGCCGATTGGCGAAACTGTACACGAACCAAAGTAGGCGGGCTGGGCCAGATTACTGTACGGAGCTAAAATCCTTTAGTGGAAGTAGGATGGCGTTGCCAGGCTAGGGGTCGTAATCTGTTCTTGGTGAGTATTCTGTTGAGGTCTGATAGACTGGGGGTGGGGAGGCCTATTATTTTGGCTGCGGTGTGAGTGATGCATGTGAGTTTGTGCCTTGTGATGGGGCGCATAGCTACCGTTACTACTAATTAAAACAATCAAAGACTGAGTGCACTTGATGCCTGTTTATGTTTGTTTGTCATGTCCACGTTTTCTGTCATTCACTATGTGGGTTAAAAAACACCTGTTAACCTTCTCATTTATCATAGTCTTCTGCAAATCCTGTAGTTTTACATTGTCGACAAGTAACATCCAACACGGTGTTTTATTAAGCTAGCTATCAATAGCAACACAACCATTTCAACTCTAGCTGTTAATAATCATTTACCTTTAAATATCATGTCCTGTTCAAATAACCAAACCAGACGTTTGCCATAACTTCTGTTTATTTAGTTTAAATTACATTAATATATAAATAATTAAAAACATACGAATCATCAGGTTCATCTTAACCAGCATCTCCTCTTGCTTGTTTATAAGAGAATAGTTGCGTTCAAACATTAATACTACATGCTCTACTCAGTGGTTAAAGTGGGATTTGCCAGGTGGGGGAAACCTCATTTTTTGTGTCGCTAAAAAAATAAAATAAAATAAAAAAAATACCCAACATATTCATTCCTAACTCTCTCATTGTTTGACATTTAATGGTTTTAATTTGGCTCTTCTACACCATACATGGGTAACTTACGGCCCGGGTGCAACTAGGCTGTGTTTAATTGCAATCATCTAATGTGTGGCCCTCCACTTGCTTTGCCAAAGTTCTGTGGACTGTGGCCTTCAGAACTTCAAAGTGTTGCCCACCCCTGATCTACACTAGCTGTCAACATTGAACATTACTGAACACAAAAATATACACAACCTTGATTTTTACAATTTAATGTCAGTCCAAAGTATGGATCAATATAGAAAATAACAAAGAACAAAACATGACAAGACAACCTCTAAAACACAAGGGTTGGCAAGATGAGCATTTCAAAAAGGCCTTTGCTTTAACCTTAAAGTAGTTTACATTTCTTACTGGTACTACAACCTTATTGACACTGTTTTGGGGGTCCCCAGACATCCCAACCTGCTGCTTCACACACTCGCGCAAGACACTTCACTTGCGGTCGTCCGTAACCCACCGCACTATCTATAAATGATTCCGTTTATCTAGGAGATAATGAATGAGCTGTCTGCAACACGCGTGTGCAACACATAAAAAATGCAGTGTATAGCACATCCAATACATGTTTTAACTTCAGTGCATTTGACATTGTGAAAAAAAATGCTTCTGGAATGCCATTGCAGTGACGACGCACCTAGAGAAAAATCGCATATTCTCCGCTTTTACCCTTAGGCTTGCTGCTGCTTTCACATCAGGCTAAAATGATGCATAATGACAAACAGTTAATTTTATTTTTGCAAAGTTAGGTGGATGCTGTGGCATGTCTCCTCCACTCCCTCCTCCTACATCTAGAACCACCCGGCAACTTCTCCAGAATACTCTTCACCACCCAATGCCACCTGATGATCAACAAACCCCACCACCTGCATGTACCCCCGACCCTCATTCACAGTTAGGATTCACAGTTAGGATTCAAAATGGGAAAGGGCTATAAATCTTGTAGTTTTCAAAACAAAGTCCAGTTGTGCGCTGACAGCTGAGAGGGGGATTCTGAGCATCAGTTTTGCCATACATATCATTAACTTCATAGACCATGAAGACAGTGAGACAAAGTTACTACCTCCTAAGTCTCTACCCAGTGTGCTGATGAAGAATCAATTACATGACAAAAAATAATCCTGTTAAAATGAACATAAGTAGCTCACTCACTAACTAACCAAAGTTGGAAACCATGCAACACATCAACACGCAAAACCAAATGTTAGTGACGAAAACAAGGACAAGTGGTTAAAATGGGAAAGGGCTATAAATCTTATAGTTTTCAAAACAAATGGCACGTTCTGGCTATGTTTTATATATGGAAGAATAATCATTCTGACTGAACATAACCTATCAAAGATTTTAAGTTAATTTCCCAGCTTCTTAGTCACTTGTGTATCATTGCAGGACAAGTGCATGCTAGCTCCCTGTATGGCATCTTCACATATTAACAGCACTTGGGGCAGTTGATTAATTGATTATTTGACTATTTGAAGGTGTCTACTTCGAGCCCCTCTGTAATGCTCCCCTACCCCAAAATATTGGATATCATTCCATGTTGGTGGTGGGCTATGGTAGCGAAAATGGTCATGACTACTGGCTGGTGAAAAACAGGTGAGTTTAAAAACAACAACAACAAAAGCATGTCTGAACTCCATCACAAATCATTCATTAGTGCTCCAGCATGCCCTGTACATCCTATTGTTAAGAGACTCTATATGACAAAAGCCCCATTTCCATTGACTGCTAAAGCGTGCCGTGTTGAACCGTGCCGTGCTGGTACCACAGTACTTTTCGTTTTCCACTGGATTAAAAGTACCGTTCGGTTGCTATAGTGACAGTGGAGTAAACTATGGTAGCGTCACCAACGTGAAAAGACGGCAAGAACAATACAGTGAATGATATAGGGTAGAGCCGGGACGAATGAAACGGGGGACGAATGAAACATTGCGATTTTCTCCGAGTGTAATAAAGATAGACAAGCGTGTTTGGGTCACATGATAGCACATTATAGCCTCCACCTGACTGCCGAATATCTTTCGGGTGCGTCTTTTAATCACGGAGTTACAGGCGATAGGTGTTTTTTGATGGTCCAAAGTAAATTTATTAAACGGTTGAATTTTTAAAATACCAACAACTATTATTCATCAAAATTATTCAACTTTATGCTTGTTTAGCAGCCCAATTGCTGCTCTTTCCAATCGCAAACTTTCATTTTGCCTGGTAGTTCACACGGAATGTAAACCATGCTACAAGGGCAGGAGCCTGTGGAGGGACGAATGAAACAGCTATTTCATTTATCACCACCAGGGCCTTAGGCCCATATAATCAAGTAAATGCACATAAACCTATGTTTTTACAATATTTTGTTCTTATATGATCAGGAAAAATCAGTTTTACAAAGATGGAAATATATCTGGCTCTATTGGCAGGGGTACCATTTTTCCAATGTTACCCTATGGAGAATGGTGCGCTATAGGTTGTGAAAGGCATGTGCGACCACTTAACTCCTGTATCTAAATATTCAAATATCATTTTGCATCATAGAAACATGATATAAAATATATTACTTACTGCTGCATCTGAAAAAATAGGATTATCAGCTACAGAAAATTGTTTCCCCATAACCGCAAATTACACGCTTGGTGGTGATGGCTAAGAGTTCTAAATAGACACACACCGTGAAGTATGTCAAAGCCAAAAAAAATCTCAAATGACACCTTTTAGAATACATATTCACAATAATTAGTCAAATATTATATTTGGTTGTAGTTTAGAGGATTTTAACTAGCTGTTTCATTCGTCCCACCTACTGTTTCATCTGTCCCTGCCAGAGGGACAGATGAAACAAAATGCCTGACTCATCTTTCGCGCAAATAATTTTTGAACGGTTTCGTCTAGGATCGTAAACTCAACTGCATTCAATAGAGGACAGATGTGGGTTGCTAATGACATAACATTAGATGTCAGTCTTGTACAAGCTTTTAGTAAATTACGTTCAAGTAAACACTGTTCCATTCGTCCCTGCTCTCCCCTAAATCGTTTTTTGTTTCATCTTGGTAAGTGGCTGTTTGCCACATACAACACCTTTATTTGGGGAAATGACATTATTTGCCTTGCCATCAATCCTGTCGTGCTAACACTGCTAGTTAACTGCTGAGCTAGCTGTCAAGGGCTTGTTTAGAATTTTAGCATTATGACGCTAGCAAGAATAGCAACCACTCAAGCCAAACGTCATAATATAGTACCAGTTCAGCATGCTTGGTATATTGACTGAAGGTGGTACCAGCTGGTACCAAAAATCGTACCGGTTCCATGGTACCAGTACCAGATTTTGCCAGTGGAAAAGCAAAATAAGCGAACCGAACCGAGCTGGTACCATGCAATGGAAACGGGGCTAAATACTGTATTGAGAAAGTATGGTCAGTTAAGATTAATGTAATGTGATGTATTTTTCCAATGTTGCCTAAAAAATGTATTTATTATACCTGAATTCTTTTGTAGAATGTTGGAGGCTCTTATTTTTGTTATTTTGTGACTTTCTGACTGTCTGCTTTGGTTTGGTAGTCACGGAGTAAACTTTGGAGAGCAAGGTTACATCAAGATTGCCAGGAACATGCATAACCACTGTGGTATTGCTACCTATGCCGTTGTCCCAGAAGTAGTGTAAAGGGTAAGTATATTGACTATATTTACTGATACTGTATCTACTATGAATTCAGGATTACACAGTCTCACACTCAAGACATTTTCAATTCTGTTACAATCTAAAATATGTCAGAGCAGAGGGGTTGTTTAAGTACCCAGGCTTACCGTACATGCTGTGGTGATTGTATGTGAATTAAGTAAGGTAACATTACTGTATATCCTATAGATATATTTATTTATATATTAATTTATTTATTTGATTTCTTCTGATTCAGAGGGAAAACGACGAGGCAATTGAGGACAACTGATGTATCCCAGCATTGCTCTGCAAATTTCTGTGTGTTTATCCAATATGAATTGCCAGCTGCACCAGTGGGATCCACAAATCATTGTATTTGTGTATGCTTATCCACTATGGATTATTAGCCCAGTTGACACCAATGCGATCTACAATAAATTACCTTAATTGATCTATCTATATAATGCATTAGACAAATACAGTTGTATTTGTATTCAATAACTTTGCTTATGCTTACACTTCAATAAAGATGCAGTTCAAGTTTGTGCCTGGCCTTGTGGTGTGTGTGTGACAATAGGAGTTTGTGTTTATTATTGCACAGAACAGGTTTTACTGAGAAAGTGATCTTATATTTTCAATATATGGAAATACGTCACAATACAACATAGACCGAGCAGTGAATCGGCAACTAACACTAAGTGACTTACTTACTGATCCAATCAGTCAGCATTAGTAATTTTCTCAATTTTTTCTTGTGAGCTCTGTCATCCACATATACACACACATAAATAGAGCTATATGTCAGTATCACACACACACACATACTGTATATAGAGCTGCTTGTCAGTATCACACACACACAGACACATAAATACAGCTTGTCTACTGATCATTCTCCGGCGCTCAACTCAGCAAGTGTCAAAACACACACACTAGAGTTGAAAAGGAAAGCAACTTTTGGCGATTTTTAATTTATGCAAATTGAAACACAGAATGCAAGGAATCCAATTCAGATGTTCTTTGGTAGTAATTGTACCAGTATTGAGATCAATGCAACACTTTTTAAAGCTGTAAAGCTTACAGCTTTACTGTATGTTTAAGCCAAAAACTGTGATAAGGGAAAGGTTACGAATGGTCCTGACCACCCTTACTAAAGTGTGACTTACAGAAGATACACTTAGTGTACAAACATTTCAGGAATCACATCTTAAAGGAGAAATTCGGTGTGATAAGGACCCAAAGTATATTGCAACTTCATTAAAAGTTGGAACGTTTGCCGGGGAGCAGAATTGTGAGACGTTTGAGCAGGGTGGAGAACACTACTTGCTAGTTGTAGCTTCCAGGGGCATCCAGCTTGGAAGTAAGTAGTTATCTGTACAATTACAGTGGAATCCGCTTATAGTGGTCACGGATATAGTAATCAGCCGCTTATATAGATCAAAAGGCTTGTGACGGAATCATTTCTATACAAATGCTGTTTAAATAATTCGCTTATAGCAATCAAGAAATCCGCTTATAATGTTCATTTTTGGCCATTTTATGAATGTAAACGTGCAAAAATAATTTTAAAATTATGTGTAGTTATTTATTTTTTTTACTTCCATGATTCCGCTTCTGCCTAGCTAGCTAACGTAAAGAGTTGACGACCCGGGCAGCTAGAACTAGCTGGCGAATCATGGCTGGGAAAAGAAAGTCATTTTCTATGAATGAGATGCGTAGTCTCCTCGAGGCATATGATAAGTTGACAAATACGACCCAACGAGATGCTGCGGCGAAGCTTGGCATTCCTCAGGCTACCTTGTGTAGTCTAATCAAGCAACGAGAGACAATCATGACCGCTAACGACGGGGAAAGAAAACGACGGCGCCCGGGCAAAGCACCTGCGGTTGAGGCCGCCCTGGTCAAATGGATTGATCATGCCCGGTCTCGCAACGCTCCGTTGAGCAGACCCTTGGTCAGGGAGAAGGCTGCAGCATTAGCAACAAGCCTCGGAGACGAGAGTTTCAAAGTTTCTAGCGGCTGGTTTGAGCGATTTAAAAAGAGGGAGAACATTGTGTTTAAGCAGCTGCACGGGGAAGCTGCTGAGGCTGACACTGTGTCACGCGACGAGTGGCTTGAGCAACAGTGGGTCAGAATGAGAGAGGAGTACAGTGAGGAGAGCATCTGGAACGCTGATGAAACTGGGATTTATTTTCGGGCTTTACCTGACGGCACCCTGACCTTCAAATCTGACAACAAAAGGGAGTAAAAAATCAAAAGAAAGAATTACGGCTTTGTTCGCCTGCTCTGCCGCAGGAGAAAAGAAGGAACTTTTTGTCATCGGAAAAAGTCAGAACCCCCGCTGCTTCAAACACGTACGTACACTGCCTGTTCGTTACGCAGCCAATGCTAATGCTTGGATGACCGGGGCTCTCTTTGTGGAGTGGATAAAGGACTGGGATCGCAAATTGGGCCAAGAGAGGAAGCGTATTCTGCTGCTTGTGGACAACTGCTCCGTCCATAACATGAACATCTCAACACTGAGAAACATCCGACTCGAGTTTCTGCCAAAGAACACGACCTCCATTCTTCAGCCCTGTGACCAAGGCATCATCAGAGCAGCCAAAGCTTACTTTCGCAAAGATATGGCCCGCTCCGTACTGCGCCAAATTGATGAGGGGAACAGAGCAGGTGCTGCAGACATCGCAAAGAAAATCAACCTCCTGGATGCGATTCTTATGCTGTGGGACGCCTGGGCTGACGTGGAGGCTTCCACAATCAGGAATTGCTGGAGGAAAGGAGGTCTGGTCATGTCACCAGAGGAGGAACCGACATCTGTTGATCCACCTGCAGAGATCAGCACTGACCAGTTCGAGCAGTGGAT
The DNA here is from genome assembly GCA_027497455.2 of Sardinella longiceps. Classification (NCBI taxonomy): domain Eukaryota; kingdom Metazoa; phylum Chordata; class Actinopteri; order Clupeiformes; family Clupeidae; genus Sardinella; species Sardinella longiceps. The sequence continues at coordinate 6,338,210 of JAODXP020000022.1, read as the reverse complement.
CGAAAGTGATGACAGCACTACTGTGTCAGAGCCCGTGACGGATGAGAACATCATCGCGGAGGTACAAGAGCGCTTTGGTGTGGGTACCAGTGCGCGCGAGGGGGAGGAGGAGGAGGAGGAGGAAGAAGAGGAGCCCGTTGCCCCTTCCAGAGCTGAGATGAGGAATGCAATGTGCATTTTAAAGACTGGCCTCCTGCATGTTGGTTTCAAAAACTTTGACCTTTTACATCGGTTTGAAAAAGAAGTGAACTCGGTGTTGGACAACACTCTGGTCCAGGGAACCATGGATAAATATGTTAGGCCCTAAGTGTTTTTTTCTTTCTTAATGCGGCTCTGCAGATCCGCAACACAAGAGAGGTAGGCTAGCTTTAATTTTCTTGACGCAGTTGTCGTCTATGTTGTTGTTGTTGTTCAATGAAAACAGCTTGTTTCAAAATCTATTTTCAGACATGTTTTAAAAAAAATGCACCGGCAGCATAGCAGAGCCGACGCACAGAATAAGTTACTGTACATAGGCCTACTGTAGGCTATTTGAGTTATGCCCGCGCACTGCGCAACACTGTGATGTGGTTATGCATTTGTTTCAAACTTTATTTTCAGTCTTGTTAAAAAAAAGCACTGGCTGCAGAGCCGACACACGGCACATAGCCTATAAGTTACGTACCAGAGTTATGTCTGCGCACAGCGCAGTATGGACTGTTACATGTAGGCCTATAGGCCTATTAAATTTGAATGATACAGTACTGTAATAAAATTCCATAAATGTGGAAGCTACTGTATCTGTTTCATTTCATTGTTCTCATTGAATTCTGCATAAAAATAAGTGAAATAAAGGTAAATTCGGTTTTAGTAATCAACCGCTTATAGTGTTCAAATTGGCCCGGCCCAACGTGACCACTATAAGCGGATTCCACTGTACTAAGTTTTCAAATGCCTAGTTTTAAATGTTGGAACTATCTACAAACAAAGTGTGAGGCTATTTTGAGCCTTTCTATGGTTTAAAACAGCGATTTGGCTACAAACAGCTAGCTAGATGCCCCTGGAAGCTACTAGCAAGTGGTTTTGTCCGGTCTGCAAGAACGTATAAAAATTCTGCTGCTGGCAAGTTCCAACTTTTAATGATGTTACAATATACTTTGGGGGGGGGGGGGGGGGGGGGGGAGGTAAATTAATAAATTAAAAATGAATTGTAAATTAATTGTGGTACATTGCGAGGGCTTCCGGTATGACGAGTTAGTGAGCAGACGTGTGAGAGGAGGGCTCCGACTGAACTTTACATTTTATTAATCTGTACGACCTCATCTATCATTTTTTTGTTTCGGCAAGCCTAAAGTTGGACATATATACTTATTCTACGCATTAGTGTCAAGGGATATAGGTCTCATGCACAAAGCCAACAAGAAACGTACTAACATTTCGGCTAAGTTGGCTAAAATGGCTAAAGACGCTAACTCCGCTAGCAATGCTGAGGAGGACTGGATTACCAAAAGTGACCTCGAGACTCTGCTCAATGACCAGCGAGAAAGTTTCAAGGCTGATGTAGCATCTCTGATTCGAGAATCAACAGAATCCCTTAAATCATCGGTGGATTCGCTGGGGCAACAGGTAGCATCCTTTAATGGCCGTCTCACTCAAACAGAAGTCCTGGCAGGAGAAAATTTTGGAAAACTCACCGAGATGGAGGCTGCGGTTAAGACGCTTCAATCACAGTGTGGAAAACTTCAGGACAAAGTCGATGATCTTGAAAACAGGTCCAGGCGTTCCAATTTAAGAATAATCAACGTGCCAGAAGGGAGTGAAAAGGGCCAAGACCCAGCGAAGTTTGTATCAGATTTGCTGATGACTGTCACTGGCTCCGAAGTCTTCAGTAGCCCACCTGAGATAGAGAGAGCTCAGAGATACACATTCTCTTCCGGTTCCGGTGAGATGGTGTCAGCTTAGACGCTAACGCTTCCAACCCCGCGAATGTTTAAATATATAAAATACGAAATCCCAAAATGAAAATGAGGAAAACTGAATGAATGAATGAAGGAATGAATGAAGGAATGAATTTACGTTCGGGAGAGACGACGGAGAAAAAGATCAAGAAACCGAAATCGCAACAGAAGTCCAAACAAAGGAAGAACATGGCAGCAGGTGAGCAACCAGCTGAGACTGACATGCAAACTTTGATGATGGCAATAAAATCCGAAATCACCGCATTCCGGCAAGATTTCAACAAAAATGCCGAGGAAACAAAACAAGAGATTGGGAAACTGACTTGAGAAATTAAAGGGATCCAGGAGGAAGTAAAGGATACAAAAAAAGAAGTAATTGAAGCGCAAGACCGAATCAGTAATTTGGAAGACAAGGAGCCGACCCTAAAAGAAATTATATCTCACCTGTTGATCAATCAAAGTCGTATGGCTGCGAGAATCGAATATCTCGAAAATAAGTCGAGACAAAATAACATCAGAATCTACCAAGTTAAAGAAGGAGCAGAGGGAGCAGACATGGTGAAATTCATAGAAGAATTAATTAGTGGAAAACTCGGCATTCCCGATACAGAACTTTTCATAGTAGCCGCGCACAGATCCGCTGTACAGACAACGGTGGTTGGAAACACACCGCGACAGGAGAAGCCAGAAAACACTAAACCACGCTCAATAATCGTCCGTTTCCTAACATGGCAGACAAAACAGAGGGTTCTGGACGCCGCTTGGGATAAGGAGAGGACCCCTATCAAGTTCGATGAGGAGATCATTTATTTTGACCAGGATTACTCCAGCGAGATAATGAACAAGCGGAGACAATTCACCGAGATCAGAAAGGGGGGAGGTGGGAGGTAAATTAATAAATTAAAAATGAATTGTAAATTAATTGTGGTACATTGCGAGGGCTTCCGGTATGACGAGTTAGTGAGCAGACGTGTGAGAGGAGGGCTCCGACTGAACTTTACATTTTATTAATCTGTACGACCTCATCTATCATTTTTTTGTTTCGGCAAGCCTAAAGTTGGACATATATACTTATTCTACGCATTAGTGTCAAGGGATATAGGTCTCATGCACAAAGCCAACAAGAAACGTACTAACATTTCGGCTAAGTTGGCTAAAATGGCTAAAGACGCTAACTCCGCTAGCAATGCTGAGGAGGACTGGATTACCAAAAGTGACCTCGAGACTCTGCTCAATGACCAGCGAGAAAGTTTCAAGGCTGATGTAGCATCTCTGATTCGAGAATCAACAGAATCCCTTAAATCATCGGTGGATTCGCTGGGGCAACAGGTAGCATCCTTTAATGGCCGTCTCACTCAAACAGAAGTCCTGGCAGGAGAAAATTTTGGAAAACTCACCGAGATGGAGGCTGCGGTTAAGACGCTTCAATCACAGTGTGGAAAACTTCAGGACAAAGTCGATGATCTTGAAAACAGGTCCAGGCGTTCCAATTTAAGAATAATCAACGTGCCAGAAGGGAGTGAAAAGGGCCAAGACCCAGCGAAGTTTGTATCAGATTTGCTGATGACTGTCACTGGCTCCGAAGTCTTCAGTAGCCCACCTGAGATAGAGAGAGCTCAGAGATACACATTCTCTTCCGGTTCCGGTGAGATGGTGTCAGCTTAGACGCTAACGCTTCCAACCCCGCGAATGTTTAAATATATAAAATACGAAATCCCAAAATGAAAATGAGGAAAACTGAATGAATGAATGAAGGAATGAATGAAGGAATGAATTTACGTTCGGGAGAGACGACGGAGAAAAAGATCAAGAAACCGAAATCGCAACAGAAGTCCAAACAAAGGAAGAACATGGCAGCAGGTGAGCAACCAGCTGAGACTGACATGCAAACTTTGATGATGGCAATAAAATCCGAAATCACCGCATTCCGGCAAGATTTCAACAAAAATGCCGAGGAAACAAAACAAGAGATTGGGAAACTGACTTGAGAAATTAAAGGGATCCAGGAGGAAGTAAAGGATACAAAAAAGAAGTAATTGAAGCGCAAGACCGAATCAGTAATTTGGAAGACAAGGAGCCGACCCTAAAAGAAATTATATCTCACCTGTTGATCAATCAAAGTCGTATGGCTGCGAGAATCGAATATCTCGAAAATAAGTCGAGACAAAATAACATCAGAATCTACCAAGTTAAAGAAGGAGCAGAGGGAGCAGACATGGTGAAATTCATAGAAGAATTAATTAGTGGAAAACTCGGCATTCCCGATACAGAACTTTTCATAGTAGCCGCGCACAGATCCGCTGTACAGACAACGGTGGTTGGAAACACACCGCGACAGGAGAAGCCAGAAAACACTAAACCACGCTCAATAATCGTCCGTTTCCTAACATGGCAGACAAAACAGAGGGTTCTGGACGCCGCTTGGGATAAGGAGAGGACCCCTATCAAGTTCGATGAGGAGATCATTTATTTTGACCAGGATTACTCCAGCGAGATAATGAACAAGCGGAGACAATTCACCGAGATCAGAAAGCAGCTGAAGGAAAGTGGTATCAAATCGTATTTCAAGTATCCTGCGAAACTGAAGGTCAAAATAGGAGATGGAGAGCAGGTGTACAACACGGCGACAGAGGCGTATGCGGCACTCCAGGCACAGGGGATCCTCGGAGAACAACAGACGCAAAGTCGGGCGCACGCAGGACGGACAGAGACGCGTCGGAAAGGAAAAGAAAAACTGGATGAAAAAACAGAAGCCCTATTACAGAAACTCAATGGAAAATATTGAGACCGAAGCTACTCATCATAACTGTGTCAAGCTGACGGAGTATAGGCTACCTTCCCAAGATTGGATATTTCCGTAAAGTTCTTTTTTTTTTCCCACTTTTTTTTTTGTTTTGTTTTGTTGGAAAAAGCTCAATTGACAATGATCACACCTTTTTCAGTTATGGATAGAGTTAAGCTATTGCTCCCCCTTTTGAAGAGGATCAAGTGAGGATGATCACCCCCTTTTTTTTTTTCATCCATGGACCGAGTAAAGATCTTTCTTTTTGGGTGTATAGGATACATGGCATCCCAGGAACATTCTGGATATGAAAATCTGCAAGAAAAGCCAATGGACCTAATGGAAATAAGCTTCCTTTGCGCTCTCTCTCTCTCTCTCTCTCTCTCTCTCTCTCTCTCTCTCTCTCTCTCTCTCTTCTCTCTCTCTCTCTCTTTAGGGGTGGGGGGGGGGGTGGTTGTGGGGTAAGAAAAACTGATTTAACAACAGACTCATCTTCGAGAGGGGGAAGATTTTCAGGTGCCCAGTGCCTCTCTCTCTCTCTCTCTCTCTCTCTCTCTCTCTCTCTCTCTCTCTCTCTCTCTCTCTCTCTCTCCTGTGCTCTGCTCTGGGGTGGGGGTGGGGGGATACTGGCATTGGTACTAAAAAAAAAAAAAAAACATATGTTGGGTTTAAAAAAAAAAAAAAAGAAAGAAAAAGAAAAGAAAGAGAGGAAATTTAAGGAAAAAAAAAAACAAACAAACAAACAAAAAAAAAACGTTGGTTTCCAAAAACTGGCATTGGTACTAGGAAAAAAAAAACATTAGTTGGGTTTAAAAAAAAAAAAAGAAAGAGAGAGGAAATTTAAGGAAAAAAAAAAAACAAACAAACAAAAAAAAAAAACAAACGGAAAAAAAAAAAAAAAACTTTGTTTTCAAAAAAAAAAAAAAAAAAAAAAGCCATTGTTGGGCTACAAATAATAATGATAATAATATAAAATTTTGCTATCTTGATATAGAGTGCGTAAACGCTCCCTTTTTAATAGTCGGATGGAGGGCGACCTCTCTCTCTCACTCTCTCTCTGTGCCCTGGTCTGGGGGGGGGGGGGTGTAGAGGGGGGACAACTACTGACTAATCATGGTAAAAAAAAAAAAAAAAAAAAAAAGGCTATTATAACTTTGTTTGGGTTACTGGCATTGATATAAGAGACGAAAAAAAAAAAAAAAACCCTTTGTTTTCTATTAAAAAAAAGCCTTTTTGTTTGGTTACAAATTATGATAATGATAATAATAATAAAAATACAAAATTTAAATTAATACTATTTGTGTGTGTGCTGACTTGATAGAGAGTGAGTTCTAGAAAGCTCTAGTTTGATTAAATAATAACTTAGAAGGGGAAAGTTTTGCTTTTTGTTTTCTGTTTTGTAAAGAAGCTTTAGTTTGACTACCAAAGGAAAAAAAGGTTATTTGCTAGTTATTTCCTTCCTAGGCATTATGTGGACGTAGGGTGATCTCTGACTCTATCTCTGGGCTGAAATGTACTGATTCCTTTTTTTTTTTTATTTATTTATTTATTTCTTTATTATTATCTTTATTTGTCTGTTTATTTATTTATTTATTTCTGTCTTCTCTTTTTCTGACGGCTGAAGTTAATACTTAGAAAATACAGGCATAGGCCTACTGCATAGACACTTTGACCTTACTTTACATCTCAGCAAGGAGACCTATCTTAGTTAAATACCTTTTCAGCCTCTGTGTTGGTTACAAAGTAAGAAGGAGCTTTCCTTCGACTGTTTTGGGTCTTTTTTATTGTTATTATTATTATTGTTATTATCATTATTGTTGTTGTTATTATTATTATTATTATTATTATTATTATTATTATTATTATTATTTTAATATTTGTTTTCATTATTATTATTATTATTATTATTATTATTATTTATTTTTTTTTTTATTGTTATTATTGTTATTATTATTATTATTATTGTTGTTGTTATTATTATTATTATTATTATTATTATTATTATTTTAATATTTGTTTTCATTATTATTATTATTATTATTATTATTATTATTATTATTTTTATTATTTTTTTTTTATTATTTATTTTTTTTTTATATATATATATATATATATATTTTTTTTTAACTCATTTATGTATTGGTCCAATACAAACATAAACGTAGTATATGGGAAAGTAGGTTAAACATATGGAACCTGGCGGGGTTGGGGGTAGGGGGGTTAAACAAGCTGACATAATTGGGAATGAGTTTGCTGATAACATTGGCAATCACCCAGATCCTAAGGATGCCAGTAACATCACTCACCACAAGATACCATCCTATATGCAGGGGGTACATATGGAACCAGATCACTGTATGTGAGTCCACGTCTACTTGTTTTGTCTTTGTCTATTGCATGTGTTTAATTTTTTCTGTCTGTATTTTGTCTTTCTTTCTCTTTCATATTACTGGCCTATCCACACCTACACATATACATGCTGAAACCATTCAATCTTACACACATATAGGTATGTATGACATGTTAATATTTGCAAAGAGTACTTACATTTATTCAATTAGACAATGACTGATCTAAAAATAATATCACTGAATGTAAATGGAATGCATAATGTTATTAAGAGAAAGAAGATTTTATTAGTAATGAGAAATGAGAGGGCGGACATAATGTACCTACAAGAAACTCATTTAGAGAAAGATGAACATGAGAAATTAAAGAAAATCACAAACAGTGAAGTTTATTTTAGTTCATATAATACAAAGCAAAGGGGAGTAGCAATAATAATTAAAAGACATATAGCCTTTGAAATGGATGACTGTTATATGGACAAAGACGGACGGTATGTATTGGTAGTGGGAAGAATAGGAGGGAAACAGTTTTCTTTTTTAAATGTATACTACCCACCAGATACAAGTACGGAATTAATGACTCAGATACTTGACATGCTAGTAACAAAGGCAAAGGGAGTAGTTATAATGGCAGGAGACCTAAATCTGATAATGAATAACAAGTTAGATTCAACAAGTTCTAGGGTACACAAAGCTGAAAAGAATGCTGATGTACTAAGGAAAGCATGTCTAGAATTAGGAATAGTTGATGTATGGAGAGAATTCCACCCAGGGAAAAAAGAATACACCTGCTATTCAGGAAGGCACTCAATATATAATAGATTAGATTACTTCTTTATGTACGAAAACAACACTAATCTAGTAAAAACATGTCAGATTAGCTCCATTAATATATCTGACCATGCCGCTATTTCTTTGACTTTAAATCTTAATGGGAAAAAGGGCAAATCTTTGTGGACACTGAACAATTCTCTATTAGAAGAAACTGCATTTATTGAAAAACTGAAATTGGAACTAAAATTATATATGGAAATGAATGATACACCGGATACAGACCCAGTTACTTTATGGGAAACAATGAAAGCAGTGTTAAGAGGAATAATTATATCTTATTCCTCTGCGAGAAGTAGATCAAAAGTCGCACTTGAAAAACAATTAACCCATGAAATAAAATATTTAGAGTTGCAACACAGTAGGACAAATAATAAAGAGGTTAAGTTAGAACTGGAAGATAAAAGGAAAAAATTAGATAAACTGCGTATGATGGAGATTGAGAAATTAATGAAATTCACGCAACAGGAGCAGTATGATGGAGGACCAAAAGCACTGAAAGTACTGGCCTATAAATTAAAGAAACAACAAAAGAGGACACATATAACGCAAATTAACAGTAATCAAGATAAAGTGATAAGGGACAAAGATGAGATAGCAGAAGAATTTGCAAAGTATTATGAAGAACTATATAAGACAGACAAAGAAGTAGATAAAGAACATATCCAGAACTATCTTAAAAAGCTTGAAATACCAAAAGTAGCACCAGCCAAAAATAAAATGTTAATAATGCCTATTACATTGGAAGAAGTAAATATGGAAATTCAAGGTTTAAAACAAGGGAAATCACCAGGTGACGATGGCTTCACAAATGAATTCTACAGAGCACTTAAAGATCAACTTAGCCCCATACTGGTACAAGTCTATAATCATGCGCTAGATACAGGAAGATGGGCCCCAACTTGGTCATCTTCCACAATCACACTGATCCATAAAGAAGGGAAAGATCCGAGAGACTGTGCATCTTATAGACCAATATCATTATTAAATACAGACCACAAAATAATAACATCAATCCTTGCAAAAAGATTAAAACACATTATTACAGACATTATAAATACTGATCAATGTGGGTTTATCCCAGGTCGCCTTCTAACAGACAACATAAGAAGAACTTTAAATATAATTGATTATGTAAATAAAAATGAAAAGGAATGTCTACTTATGTTGACTTTAGATGCAGAAAAAGCTTTTGATCTAGCCCAATGGCCATTTATGTTTGAAGCAATGTTAAGTTTTGGCTTAGAGGAGAAATTCTGCCAATGGATTAAAGCAATATACACTAAACCTGTTTCAGCAGTCAAAACAAACGGTACATTATCCAGACAATTTACCATTCAAAAGGGTACAAGACAAGGTGACCCTCTCTCCCCACTTCTTTTTTACAATTTATATTGAAATCTTAGCATTAGCTATAAGGCAAAATAAAAATATTAAAGGGATCGAAATTGGAAAGGAAACTCATAAATTATCACTATTCGCTGATGACATTATTCTTTATCTGACTTCCCCAGAGCATTCATTACAGCACTTGATGGGTGAGATAGAAGAATACAGTAATATTTCAGGATACAAAATTAATAAAACTAAATGTGAGGCTTTAACTATTGGAAGGGAAATGAATACATCACTAAAACAGCAGTACAGTATTAAATGGGACTCCAAAGTTATTAAATATTTAGGAATACGCATTAGTCAAAATTTGAATGATTTATACGAAAATAATTATAACGCTTTAGAATTGAAGATAAGTAATGACCTTAAGAGGTGGAAATTAATCCATGAAGGTATATACAGTAGGGTTGAAACTATTAAAATGATGGTGCTTCCACAACTACTTTTTTTATTTCAAGCATTACCAATTGTATTACCACCAACATTCTTTAGTACATGGAATAAAAAACTTTCCGATTTTATATGGAATGGTAAAAAACACAGGATTAAATTTCAGATACTAACTCAACCTAAAGAAGAAGGAGGTTTAGGGGTTCCACATCTACAAAACTACTTTTTTGCAACACAGATTATAACAATAACGAAATGGATGGAAGGAGATCTTGGAACAAAATGGATTAGTATTGAAAAGGAAATATCAAATGGTGTGATCGGCTCACTGCCTTTCCTCAGAACAGATACACAAAAACAATACCTACAAACATTCTGCATCAGTAACACAATAAAGAACTGGAGACGTCTATGTAAGTATTTAAAAATCCACAGTAACAGTGTGAGATTAAGACAAATGCGGTATGATCCAGACTTCAAGGCAACACATGATAACATCTTGGACCAGTGGGCAGAAGCAGGATTAACCATATTTGCACAACTCTCTGAAAAGAATATACTTCAAACATTTGAAACCCTATCAGCTAGATACAAGCTACCACAAAAGCATTTCTTTAAATACTTACAGGTAAGGAGTTACATTCAACAAAATACTGAAAAGGAAACAAACAGTGTGTTAAATTTTCTGTTAAATTATAGAAACAAAAGGGAAAGTCGAGGTGGATTAGCAGGGGCCTATAAAACAATACAAAAAATGGAAAAGATCATGTATAATGCAAAAGAGAAATGGGAGAAGGAAATGGCGATAAATATTTCAGACAATGAATGGAGAGAATCCTGGAAAGAGAATTTTGAAACAACACAAACAAAGTACTGGAGGGAGTTTGGCTGGAAGATAAATCAAAGGTTCTTTTTGGTACCAATTCAGAGCGTTCATTTGCTAGGATCTGAAGGGAAATGCTGGAGAGGTTGTGGGGAGCAAGGCACACATACACATGTGTTTTTCTCATGCCATAAAATTACACCATTCTGGGAAGAAGTGAAACGAGCCATTTCGCATATCTTTGGACTAAAGGAACCTCTAACGGCAATTCATCTCTTAGGCATTAACATAGCACATATAATTAAAAGAAAACACTACAAACTATTCAATCTTTTAAGACTAACAGCAATAAAACAGATCACTAGGTTATGGAAACAGCAAAAACAACCAGAATTAAGATTATGGTACAATACGATAGAGAAGGTATTGGATATGGAAAAAAATATATTTGTCTCCAGAAATAACATAGAAAAATGGAATAAATTGTATCCAAACACCTTACTTAATAAAACGCACAGTTACTTTAAAAGAAAATGAAGGTTATATCACAAGGATCACATTAGAAGACAAACGGTATACATATTCAGTGTAATAAAATGCATTTCAAACAGCAAACTATATATACATTGGAAGACTCTCATACATACCCACGTACATGACACAACACTACAGCACATACATCTCACACACTTGCACACAGACCGGTAAACTATTTCTTCTCTCTCTCTCTCTCTCTCTCTCTCTCTCTCTCTCTCTCTCTCTCTCTCTCTCTATGTTTTTGTGTTCTCATACTTTCTTTTGTTTTGTCTGTGTTTATTGTATGCGTCAACTGTCTAGTGTCGATTTAATGTACAAAAAAAAAAAAAAAAAAAAGGATTTATAGAAGTACATAAGTGTGCATGTGAAGGGAAATGGACCTCTGGGGATGGGTATTGTTTACTGGAAACTGAAATGTTTATTGAACTGTATAGTACCAGATGTGTAATGTTAGTGAACTGCCGAACCATTGTCCACAAAGATGCTGTTGGTAAACTACATTGAGATATTGTACACTAAGCTACTTTCTATAAATAAAGTAATAAAAAAAAAAAAAAAGAGATAGAGAGAGCTCACCGCTCCCTCCGCAGATCAGGAGACACCAACACAGGGAAGCCAAGAGCCTTTATCGTCAAATTCCTCCGTTTTCAAGACAAAGAGAAAGTCCTGAGATGGGCCAGGAAACATACGATGTCTTACCGCGATTCCGAACTGAGAGTTTACCCGGACATCAGTGCTGATCTGGCCCGACAGCGAGCGTCATTCAACGGCATTAAAAACTCCCTGTATCTGAAAGGAATAAAGTTTCGCCTACTGCATCCAGCCCGTCTTCACGTCACATTCAAAGACCAGGATTATTACTTCGATTCGCCACAAAAAGCCCAAGACTTTTACGATCAGAACATCTAGGCTAATAAGATGCAGAGACCGACCGACCCAAGACGTTTTGATAGCCTACAACCAGCAAACCGGAATTTTCTGCTGTTTAACTGACTGACATTTGTGAGTAGCCTACCCTTTTTTGAGAGGGGGATTTACGATTAGCTACCTGAGTTATTCTTTACTATATGTTTCCCATCTTGTTTACTCTTTATGAATGCAAATGGACAATTATTACTACCTGGACTTTTATTAAACCACACTGAGCGGCATTGCCTCCCTCCTGACCTTATTTAGTTTTAGTGCTTATTTCAGTATAGGCGGCCGTGGGCACTTTCAACATGCTAGAACTTTTGCTTTTAGGAGCCCCACTCAAGTAGGAGAGAAGTGGTTCATGCCATATAGAAGTGATGTTTTTTGGATGATCCTGCTGCTAGTTCTAGTTCTGAGAACATGCTTAGGAATGTTAACGTTAGATTTTGCATTAACGTTTTACACTCTCCGTTCTGAGAGTTTATGGTTTTTTTCTTGGGGAGAGAAATGGGTGGGGGGTTGGTGTGTGTGTAACGGGGAGGGGGTGGGTGGGGCGTGTCAACACTACGTGCACTGTGTTACATGTATGTTTTTGTTATTTTGTTTTATTTATGTCCCCATCATCCTCATTTTTTCCCACTAAGGCAGTTTTACATACCTCTGTCCATTACATATGGCTAACATAATAATAGATAAAGGAGCAAATTTGAGATTAGTATCCTGGAATGTCAAAGGACTAAATAGCCCTGTCAAAAGGGGCAGAATTTTGTCCCATTTAAAACGATTAAAAACAGACATAGCCTTCTTGCAGGAGACTCACCTCATCACTAAAGATCATCATAGACTTAAGGCGTCATGGGTTGGCCAATGTTTCCACTCTAATTTCAGTAGTAAAGCAAGGGGTGCAGCTATTGTCCTCCATAAAAAAGTTCAGTTCACACCATCTAACATAATAGCTGACAACCAAGGTCGGTTCATCATAGTTACAGGCTCTCTTAATAATCAAGCTGTCACTCTTGCTAACTTGTATGCACCCAACTGGGATGATGAGGCATTTGTCACAAAGGTGATATCATCTCTCCCAGATTTGAGTGGTCATCAGCTAATTTTGGGAGGTGACCTTAACTGCGCAGTAGACCCACTATTAGACAGGTCCTCCTCCAGACGATGCCCGCCATCTAAAATGGCTAAAGCCTTTGCATCTTTCATGAGCCAAATAGGAAGCGTGGACCCTTGGCGTTTCCTCTACCCTGACAAAAAAACAATTTTCATTTTACTCCCACGTTCATCAAAGCTTTTCACGAATAGATTACTTTTTCATTGACAGTGGGTTCCTTCCTGCTGTCAGCCACATAGAATACTCAGCCATAGTTATTTCTGATCATGCACCTCTGCTCCTTGATCTCTCCTTTAAGCACTTACAGAAAACACGCCCCCCTGGAGGCTAAATTGTACATTGCTTAATGATAACGCATTTGCCCTCATGATTTCAGAAGCAATTGACAATTTTCTCATAAATAACAATCCAGATACCATATCTCCTTCTTTACTTTGGGAAACATTAAAAGTGGTCATACGGGGTGATATTATATCATATTCTGCACGTTTGAATAAATGTAAAAGACTAAAACAAGAGCAGTTATTGGAAAATATAAAACATTTGGATACAAAGCTATCAGTGTCATCATCCCCAGAGCTGGTAAAGGAGAGACAAAATCTCCAGATGGAGTATAATCTCCTTACGACTCGTGAGACAGAAAAGATACTAATGCACTCAAGGGGGTTTTTGTATGAACATGGTGAGAAGGCAGGGCGACTTTTAGCTCACCAGCTCAAGAGTAGAGCAGCCTCTCAACAAATTAGACAAATCAAAACTTCCTCAGGGGAACTTACAGTAGTCCCATCGGTAATTAATGACACCTTTAAAGATTACTACTCTAAACTATACACTTCTGAGGCTTCTAATACAGAAGCTTACAGGGAGAAATTTCTTGATGATTTGGATTTCCCATCCATTGCTCCTGACAAAGCAACCAATATGGATCAGCCTCTGACAATTGATGAAATTATAGGTGCAATTAAATTAATGCAAAGCAGCAAATCCCCGGCCCTGATGGGTATCCTATAGAGTTTTATAAAAAGTTCATTGATAAATTAAGTCCTCTACTGCTTAATATGTTTAATGATTCTTTGGATCAGGGAACCTTACCTCAAACCCTGACAGAGGCCTCTATAACTTTATTATTAAAACCGAACAAAGACAGTACAGAATGTGGTTCGTTCAGACCGATCTCACTTTTGAACAGTGACTATAAGATTTTGGCTAAAATACTTGCCACAAGATTGGAACCTGTTCTGCCAGACATTATATCGTCTGACCAGACAGGATTTATGAAAAATCGACATTCTTTCTCAAATATTCGTAGACTTCTAAATGTTCTTCTATCTGCAGCCCCTGTTGAGACATCAGAAGTGGTGGTCTCATTAGATGCTGAAAAAGCATTTGACAGGGTGGAGTGGGAGTACTTATTTGATGTACTTAGCAGATTCTGTATGGGCTCCAAGTACATATCTTGGATAAAGTTATTATATAACTCACCCAAAGCTTCAGTAATTACAAATGGATTGAGATCTCAACTCTTCACACTCTCCAGGTCAACCCGTCAGGGGTGCCCTCTGAGTCCCCTATTATTTGCAATAGCGATTGAGCCGCTATCTATAGCACTTAAATCATGCAACTATAATCAGGGGATTACTAGAGGTGGCTCCAAACATATACTTTCACTGTACGCTGATGATTTATTATTGTTTGTTTCTGACCCATTACCCACTATCCCCCGCATTATTGAACTATTAGATAGATTTGGGACCTTTTCAGGTTATAAGCTGAATTACACTAAAAGTGAATGCTTTGTAGTAAATAACCCAGCCACTCAAATTACTGATGGAGACTTTCCTTTCAAAATGTCTGGAACTAGCTTTAGATACTTAGGAGTAAATATCTGCAGTCATTTGTCAACCCTCTACAAGACCAATTTTCCACCATTAATGGAGCAGATTAAACTAGATTTAGAAAGGTGGAAGGGTTTGCATTTAACAGTTGCGGGTAGGATCAATTGCATAAAAATGAATGTACTTCCACGTTTTTTGTACCTTTTTCAGTGTCTACCAGTCTTTCTACCAAAATCATATTTTAGCACAGTTGACAAACTGATCTCTGCCTTTATATGGGGTAATGGGATCCCCAGGATCAGACGTGGGTTTTTACAAAGAGATAGATTGGTTGGGGGGCTAGCGCTCCCAAATTTAAGAAATTATTATTGGGCAGCCAACATACAAAAAATTATTCTCTGGGTTCAGGAACCAACACTAGATTGGTGTGATATTGAGGCCAGATCATGTCTCTCAACGTCACTTTTGGCTTTACTCACATCTAAGTTACCCATTCAGCCAACACAATATACAAACAACCCTATTGTGATTACCACTTTAAAGATTTGGTCACAATTTAGACTTACCTTTGGGCTAAAAGGAACATCTAATCATAGCCCCATTTGTAACAACCACCATTTCCCTCCGCCCAGTGTGGATGCTGCCTTTACAACTTGGCAAAGGTCAGGCCTAATAAATTTAAGAGACCTCTACACTGATGGATCTTTTGATAGTTTCACCAAACTCAGTGAACGATACAACTTACCACAG
The DNA here is from genome assembly GCA_027497455.2 of Sardinella longiceps. Classification (NCBI taxonomy): domain Eukaryota; kingdom Metazoa; phylum Chordata; class Actinopteri; order Clupeiformes; family Clupeidae; genus Sardinella; species Sardinella longiceps. The sequence goes on along the minus strand of JAODXP020000022.1, from coordinate 6,322,553 downwards.
TCACATCTTTTTCGTTATTTCCAGATTCGCAACTTTGTTAGGACGACTAGCTCAGTTTTCCCTAATACCCCACCTGATACAGTAATTGACTCAATTTTGGATACTCCTTCTGGTCAGAAAGGCCTCATCTCCAAGATATATGGGTCAATATCTCAACTCACTGAGACTTCACTTAGTCGGATAAGGGGAGACTGGGAGGAGGAGCTAGGCTGCCTTATTGCTGACGATGACTGGGAGGAGGCACTCACCAAAGTGAATGGAAGTAGTTCTTGTGCAAGGCTGAGTTTAATACAGTTTAAAGTGGTTCATCGCATATATTTTACCAATTCTAAACTCTCCAAAATATACCCCAATGTGTCAGACACCTGCAACAGGTGTGGCTTATCTCCAGCAAATATGACACACATGTTTTGGTCTTGTCCTCACCTTCATGACTATTGGACAGATATTTTCAGCCATTTATCTAAATTTTTAAGTTTTGCTCTGTCGCCAAGCATGGAAGTTGGTATCTTTGGGATAATACCGGACCATAAGAATTTCACGAAGTGGGCAAAAGACACCATTGCTTTTGCATCCCTATTAGCACGAAGGAGAATACTATTAGGCTGGAAATCACCACAAGCCCCCATGGCGTCTACATGGCTGAACGACCTAATGATGTTCCTTGATCTAGAAAAAATTAAATACAATCTGAGAGGGTCCCCAGAGAAATTTGAGTTGGTGTGGAATTCAACCTTAGAATACATAAGAGACTTGAAAACTCTTGAAGACACATAAACTTTTGTAGAAGGTTCTATCAGTAGACTTATCTCAGGATACAATGCAATAAAATCTGACCCTGTTGCCATATCCTAACTAACCCCCCCTTATTGTTTTTCCCCTTTTATCTATTTTACTTTTACTATTATTTTTTTATTATTATTATTATTATTATTTATCTATTTATTTATTTTTAATTTTTATTCTTATTAAATACATCTGGTTGTTGTTGTTTTTCTTCACGTAGGCTAGGCCTATATGTTTTGTTTTAGCTGGATACACATTACTTGCTACATCCCAACTGAAATACAATACTCTGCCACATTTTCATAATTGATGTATGTTGCATCATACATGACACTTCATTGCTTTTTGCATGATATGTATAATATGTACAGTATAGAACATGTAGCATTGTTGACTGGGATGGGGAGGGGGAAGGGGGAGGAGGGATGAAGAGGGGAGAAAATAGAAAATAGGTCTTATCAAGCAAATTGTTCTTATGTGAACCTGTGAAATCAATAAAAATATTTGTCAAAAAAAAAAAAAAAAAATTGTGGTACATTGCATGGAGTAGTGTTGGCTATAAATTAATAAATTAATAAATTAAAAATGAATTGTAAATTAATTGTGGTACATTGCATGGAGTAGTGTTGGCTATAAATGTTATATAAATATAAATATATTTATATAAATATGCCTATTATATAAATATAAATATATGTATATAATATATTTATATTTTCAATGTTTTTCCATATAAATGAAATAGCAATAGGATTAACATTATTTTCTACAAAGGCCCCATAGTAGCCTATTTGACCCAGATTGCTTTTTTAATGTGGCGGAAATGGGCTTCCATATTGAGCTCCTCCTCCGTCTAAGATAATACCAGAGACTATCACCAGATAAATTTTAATAAATGGGCTCTGCTATCACAAGAAGAATAGCCTACGTCTAGGTTTCTAAGCTAATAAAATAATTCCATTTAGGCTAAGCGGCCAAGCCAGCCAGGGAAGATACTCGTGAACCATTTGAAGAGTGAAAACTGTGAGGATGGTGCGCAGGTTTTAGAAAAAAGTTTTCTAACCCCCTGTATAACGGAGTCCACTAGAAACACAGCTTCAGAGGTTCAAGCAATTAGGAGAAAACAATTTCATATTTGGCTGATTAAAACGGCAATTTAACTGTAGGCTACAACGACATTTGCAAAGCCACCGTCTATCATAATAGCATCAAAACGATGAGTTTCCGTCTTTGTTTCTCTTTTAAAATAGCGCTAAATTGTGTCATTTTGCTACGTTTTGATGGCAGCACTGAGAATGGAAGATGATTC
>JAODXP020000022.1:6307958-6317958 GCA_027497455.2 Sardinella longiceps | reverse complement strand
TGATGGCCATCTGAGAAGAGTAGCTGTTTCGAGTTATCGCACATAATGTAAACTAAGGTCCAGAAAATGATGCTTATAAATCAAGCAGAACACTGAGAAAGCTGAAGATCTAAAAATGGTATAACAATCAATGAGACATGGTTTCCTATGTTTTAGGGTGTGGCAAACCCAATTATGACATTGCTGTTACTGTAAAAGGTCAAGGTCATGACCTTTTGGCAAGGTCAAAGTCATTTTTTGCCATTTTCGCACAGAATACCTAATTTATTTTCTCTATTTTCCCCATCCATAGTTTTGGTGGCAAAGGCCATCATACCTTTTCTGAAAGCCAGGAATCGTAGCTTTCCAATGATGTATGAGGCCCATCTGAGAAGAGTAGCTATTTTGAATTATCACACATAATGTAAACTGAGGTCGAGAAAATTAGGCTAATAAATAAGCAGTTCACTGAGAAAGCTGAAGAGGTAAAAATGGTATAACAGTAAATGAGACATGGCTTCCTATGTTTTAGGGGTGGCAAAACCAATTATGACACTGCCATTACTGTAAAAGGTCAAGGTCATGACCTTTTGGCAAGGTCAATGTCATTTTTTAAAATTTTCGCACAGATTGCTTAATTTATTTTCTCTATTTTCCCCACCCATAGTTTTGTGGCAAAGGCCATCATGCCTTTTCTGAAAGCCAGGAATCTCAGCTTTCCAATGAGGTATGATTGCCATCTGAGAAGAGTAGCTTTCTCGAGTTATCGCACATAATGTAAACTAAGATAGAGAAAATTATGCTTATAAATCAAGCAGAACACTGAGAAAGCTGAAGATGTAAAAATGGTATAACAATAAATGAGACATGAATTCCTATGTTTTAGGTGTGGTAAGCCCAATTATGACAATGTCATTACTGTAAAAGGTCAAGATCATGACATTTTGCCAAGGTCAATGTCATTTTTTCACATTTTCACACAATTGCTTGTTTTATTTTCTCAATTTTCCCCATAATATTTTTGGCAAAGGCTACTATACCTTTTCTGAAAGCCTGGAATCTCAGTGTATGATGTATGATTGCCATCTGAGAAGAGTTGCTGCTTCATGTTATCACAAACTAAAGTTGAGAAAATTGTGTGTAGAAAGCAGAACACTGAGATAGCTGAACACATACACACTTAACAAATGAGACATGGATTCTCATGGCCAATTTTGACAGTGCCTTTGCTCTAATAGGCAAAGGTCATGACCTTTTGTCATGTCCAGTGACTTTTTGTATCTTTTTAGGATTTTATTTTATTCCTCTATTATATTATTCCTTATTTTATTCCTCTTGGAAAGCTGTGCAGGGCCGTAGAAGGTCCTCAATTAAATTAAATTAAATTAAATTAAATTAAATTAAATTAATTTGTAGAGCGCTTAAATACAATTGGCAGATCCACGCACATGGGCTCAACCTACCTGCCGGGGGCCTAATCCGTACAGTTGGTAGTCTATACACATACAGTATACATAGATTGACCATGGTTTACACAGAGTAACAACATGAATACAGAATGTTGTTCTGAGAGTTACTAGATGGTAGGAAAAATATAGTTTGTGGGACAGTCAATAGGGTAGAAATCAGAGGATGTAGTCAATAGTGGTGGCATTAGAGTTCATTGGATGGAGGTCGTTATTTAGGTAGTGGTCATCAGGGAGGCCAGTTAGGCCGGATCCATTATGGGGACTGGGTTGAAAGGAGGCTGGTCCTGGTATGTGGCTGGTAGGGGTTGGTGGCAAGGAGGCAGGGGTGGACCGGAGGCTCAACACTCAGCCGGGATGATTGTAGTGTGTAGTAGCAGAAGAAACAAAATAATTAGGCCAGTCACTTAATGATATAAGTGTGTCAGAGTGAGGTGAGGGAGAGAAAAATTAGAAAGAGAGTTGTACACGATGGCAAGTGTGCAGTAAGTGGCAGCACTAGGCTATTGCAGCTCATGGTCGCAGTGGGGATGGTCAGTGGCCACCTTGTCCCAAGCAGGGGTAAACAGCAGAAGCAGCCCATCCCAAAATATCCCATGGGGAGTGATGATATGCCATGTACCATCCCTAACTGTAAGAAATGTCAAAGAGGAAGGTTTTAAGTCTAGACTTAAAGGTATTAAGAGAGTCAGCTTCGCAAATGTAGAGAGGAATAGAATTCAATAAGAGACGTGCCCGATAGGTGAAAGCTCCTCACCCGATTGTAGATTTAGATATAGTCGTTTTTCAAGGAAACCAGCATTTTGAGATCTCAGAAGTCTTTCAGGACAGTATGGGATAAGTATGTCTGTAATATATGCAGGAGCTAAGCCATGAAGTGCCTTATAGGTCATGAGGAGGATCCATCAGCAGAAATAATACCTCTTCCTTTGTGCAAGAAGCTACAGGTTGCCTATGCTCTACACAATTAACTCCAGCAGGCTCACTGCCCAGCACTGCGGAGCTTGATTTGCATTTGCCAGAGAACATCAAAATGGGCAAGTCCGCCATTGCCCGTACTTTCCACAGATGAGAGCAGGTTCATCCTAAGTGCCTGTGATTGACATGAAAGATTATGGAGAAGACAAGGAGAAAATATGCTGCCTGCAACATCATTCAGCATGACCGGTTTGGTGGTGGGTCAGTGATGGTCTGGAAAGGCATATCAATGGAAAGATGCACAGAACTCTGTGGTCTAGATAAAAGCCATTATGTATTGGGGTAGAAATCCTTGTATCCATTGTCAGACCCTAATGCATGACAATTCCCCATTGCACTGACCTATGCCATGAAAGAAGTATGATTTTGCTGATGAGGAACAATCCTATTCCTCTGATGAGGATTACAATGAGGAGTTTGATTAGTGATTTGGACATGAATAAAGAATACTTAAACATTTGTCAAACATATACATACAGATATTATTTATCATGCACAGTGAGCTGTGAGTACTGAATAACATGAAGCATATTCCATATCTGAATCATAAGTGCACTGCTGAATCTCTGCAATATGTAAAAAGCCAGAGTCTGACTATTACACAAGTGCTATATACCATTTGAAAGAGCATTTTGTTGGGATTTTAAAGAATATACACATCTTTCTTCCCTAAAATATGGACGGGGAAAATAGAGAAAATGAATAATGCAATCTGTGTCTATGTCAACAAATGTCATTGACCATGCCAAAAAGGCCATTGCCTTGACCTTTTACAGTAATGGCAACTGTAATAGCAATAGTAATGGCATTTCACACTCTTAAACATAGTAATCCATGTCTCACACCATCAGCTATCTCAGTGCTCTGCTTGATTATGCTTAATTGTCTCAACAGTAGTTTACATTGTGTGCAATAACTCAAAACAGCTACTCCTCTCAGATGGCATTGAAATATCATTGAAAAGCTGAGATTCCAGGCTTTCTGAAAATGTATGATTGCCTTTGCCACAAAGCAATGAATGGGTAAAATAGAGAAAATAAATTATGCAATCTATGCGAAAATGGAAAAAAATGACATTGACCTTGCCAAAGGGTCATGACCTTGACCTTTTACAGTAATGGCAATGTCATAATTGGGTTTTCCACACCCTAAAACATAAAAAATCCATCTCTCATTTATTGTTATACCATTTTTACATCTTCAGCTTCCTCAGTGTTCTGCTTGATTTACAGTATATAAGCATAATTTTCTGGACCTTAGTTTACATTATGTGCGATAACTCGAAAAAGCTACTCTTCTCAGATGGCCATCATACCTCATTGGAAAGCTGAGATTCTAGGCTTTCAGAAAAGGTATGATGGCCTTTGCCACAAAACTATGGGTGGGGAAAATGGAGAAAATAAATTAAGCAATCTGTGCGAAAATGGCAAAAAATGACATTGACCTTGCCAAAAGGTCATGACCTTGACCTTTTACAGTAATGGAAGTGTCATAATTGAGTTTACCACACCCTTAAACATGGGAATCTATGTCTCATTTGTTCTTATACCATTTTTAGATTTTCAGCTATGTCAGTGCTCTGCTTGATTCATTCGCATAATTTTCCTCTACCTTAGTTTACATTATGTGCGATAACTCGAAACAGCTACGTTTCTCAGATGGCCATCATACCTCATTGGAAAGCTGAGATTCCAAGCTTTCAGAAAAGGTATGGTAACCTTTGCCACTTTTTCGGTAACGGTTTTCATATTTTGGGGCCCTGGCTCACTGACTAATAGACACACACACACACACACACACATTCACACACACACCCACACACACACACACACACACATACTCACTCACTCACACTGTTTGAAATCTGCTTAATTGAATCTCTCCATGAGCTTCATTCCTGGGCCTCATTCATTGGAATAAAAGAGGAGAGATGCCAAGACTCCCCCACATGGACACACACACACACACACCTTAGTTTTCTCAGAGTAACTGTTGGACTAAATGTCTGGGAATCATTAACATTAAGTACACAGTGTCACAAGTGAAGCATTCCTATTGGACGGCTGGACAAACTTCCCCCAGGACGAGGCAAACGCTCGATGAGGCAAACATGGCAAACGCTCAGTAAGTTTTAAACAACTTAACAACTTTTTCTACTCTTTTTAACCTCCTTGTATCAAGATGGACGGTTCATAGTAGTTCATGGCTTTTGGAGAAAGTGGTGATCGCATGGAAACTGAATACCCCGCAAATAGGCTAATATCAGTTTCAAAATTGCAGCGAGAGTGAGAGAGGTGAAACAGGTTGGAGCGCAACTGAGAGAGAGAATTTGTGCAAACGAGACGCATATAGCCTACCTGATTCTGAACGTATGACCTTGTCACAAAAATGAGAGCTTCTTGCAGGGCAATTGCCAATATGGCAAAATGCATTTTAAAGGTATGCTCATGCAATGTAGGTTTACTCATGTAGACCATAATGCCATATTTTCATTGAGCCTCTTTAAAATATAGGTTAGTATAATTTAAAGGGCCACCATCCAGGTTTTTTTTTTTTTTTTTTGTAAACTTGTGAACTAGCAACATAAAAGACATCAACATCTCTCTGGCAGTACTTGAACCTGTTAATAATTTCTGATGCTGTAACTGGGGTTTCTTTTATTTTAAATTGGTATTCACCCCCACCAATGAATGCTGATAACAATAAAAATGGGACAAAAAAGAAATCGAGGGACATTTAGAATAGAGAGAAATTTGCGATTAATTATGAGTTAACTACGGCAAAAATGCGATTAATCGCGATTAAATATTTTAATCACTTGACAGCACTAGTTTTCTCCCATTTAAATTTATGTGGACAAGCCATGCTTTTATGGAGCATGGGAATTCTACGGTCTTACAAAATCGTTTAATTCTTTAGGGCAGTGGTCCCCAAACTTTTTCTTAAGAGGGCCGGATCGCTCTGCTTGCCTCTTTCAGAGGGCCGGAGGCCAGCAATCTACCTTGTAAATTACAGTAGATGCGCCTAGGCTACATTATACAACAGGTCTATTTTAGCCTATTTAATGTAAACTACTGTTATTTAGTACTATGTTGATTTACTTTTGTGAAAATATAAATATAGTCTTAAATGGAAATGGCTAAAACCACAAAATATTATGAATAATATATGAGTAATATGAAAGCCTAAGCATTATTAAAAAATCTGAATACAAAAAATCTCCAACATTTAAAAAAAAAAAATCTCCAGAGATTACCAGAATAGAGTATTAATGCCATAACTTGTTTTTTGAAGTGAATTATTCATCCCTATATGTCCTATTACAGAACTTATTTTGCATTCCAACAGGTAGGCTTAAAGAAAAAATTAAAATAACACATAAACACGCAAGGAGTCTAATATAAGTAGCCTACAGTTGTCATAAGAGAAAAAGCTGCATTTATCAATAGACCAAACCGGCTTTAAAAAAAGGCTGCGCAACAGCGCCAAAATCCGGAATTACATGTACTTGCTTAGAATCGCCATAGAGAATGAACGGTGGAAAATACATTAGGAAATATTTTGGAGGGCCACTTAAATTGACGTGGCGGGCCGTATTCGGCCCGCGGGCCGTAGTTTGGGGACCCATGCTTTAGGGGTTTGAAAGTACTGGAAGTTGCAGTCATTCTTACCAGCTTCAAATTGCCACTGATAGATTTTCTTGTGTAGGGGGGAAAGGGAGGAGTTTAGTGGTGGAGTGTTCTAGCTCACAACCAAACTGAAAATGTTGTTTGTTGTTAACAGGAGAGCTTTTGAGGCAGACTTGCTCATGAGAACCTTTGATGACTTAAACAAGAGGGACTTCAAAAAATTGAAGTGGTACATACAAATGGACCAAAATCTTCCAAGGGAGGACATGGATGAGGCTGACCGAGGCGAATTAGTGAGACTGATGCAGGGACACTTCCAGAATGGACTGCTCGGGCCGGCTATACACTATCTAAGGAAAATCAAAAGGAATGACTTAGCGCAACATTTGTCACACCAGAATCCAGAAGGTGCAGACACTTTCAGATGATGTTCCAGATTTAATAATTTCATGACTTTAGTACTGGTGAATAAATGCCAGATTTATTTTAAACCTCAACTACAAAAATCAGACATAATTGTTGGACATTGCCCGCACATAATACTACTGTTCATCCATATTCATGGTCTGGAGACGGTTTTCTGGGGAGGGTTAACAGTCCGTTAACAGACTACCGGCCAATCAGCGAGGCTGATTGGACGAGCTGTCCAATCATTTCAAATCAGAGCTGAGTGCACTCTCCCCACCCTATAATCGCTACAGGTTAAAGAACCTCCAGACCATGAATACGGATGAACAGAATTATTATGGGCGGGCTATGTCACGCTAGGTCTAATTCAGTTTAGGAATTAAAAATGGCACGGCATTGAACTGAACTGAAAATAACAACTGAAGGTCAAGAATTATTCCTGACCATAGCCCTGTTGTTCGAGTGCTGGCTGCCGGAAGAATGAGGGAATTTGAAACATAAACCAAATTTTTATAGCATGATAATAAAACTGGAAGTGAGTGTATGTACGCCATTCAATTAGAGTAAATGGTTGCTTTGTTATTAGCTCTAACAGACATCCCATGCTAAGTAATTTTCTTCCTCTCTCTACTCAAGGATTGGGAGAATCACATTATATGTATTGCTTTTTTCTTCAGTTTTTCACTTGTGTTTCTACAAAAGAGCGGGCACAACTAAGGCAGTGAAAAGGCTAAAAGTCTTGGACAGTCTGATTGTTGTCCCTCTACATTCCAATTATTCTATTTGGTAATTTAACATTTTATTTTAATTCATAGGGGCAATGCAGATGAATCTGACATGAATGGAGGATGATGAGCCCACCTTGAACCAAGTGGATGATGTTTCACGTGACACCCAGGAACACTCCTGAAGAGAATGCCGTAGTACATCACAAAACATTTATTACCATCAAACATCTTTTTCCTTCCTTTTTGATTCTTAAGGCAGACCTGTTATTTTAGACATTCAACTTCTGATGCATTCTCTTTGATTGTGTGTGTGTTACAAACATGACATTCCAGTTCCAGCATTTACCAGCAAATCTTACGGTTTACACTGACATCCAACCCATGGAATTTGTACATTTTAGACATCTCAGAGTAAAAATGTCAAAAAAAAAAACCCTAACAGTCTTTGTTAGTCCCAGTCAAACCTGGGAATTATCCCTGCAGGAGTTGTGCCCAATGTCATAATTCAGATTTAAATTTATTTATTTATTTATTACATGCAATGAAAAAATGCAATTCATTTGTTAAAATGTCCGAGCGATAACATTTACATTGGTAAAACTACCCATCCACTTAAATAATAAGTGAACACAAAAGTTAAATTGGACGGAGAGATACAAATGATCCAATCCTTCTCCTCCCTTAGATTCCAAGGTATAAAATGGGTACTTTTACACAGAGGGGGTGATGTGCTTCTTGAAATGTTTTTTTTTAATGCTTTTTAGACAGATGTAGCCTGATGTGTACATAGCATCGATTTGTTTCTTGTTTTTAGATATGCTCCATTGTCTGTCTATTGGACTGCATTTCCCATGATGCTTTTCTGAATGTCATGATTTTGTAAAGACTACAATCCCTATAATGCTTTGAAACTGACACAGGTGTCATGAATCAGGGACAGGGTTGTACCTCATGCACTGTTCCACTCAATTAGTTTTAGTTAGTTTAGTTGCCTGAAGAAGGTAATCTGACCGAAAGCTTGCATTAAAAAAAACTTGTTTGCAAAGACTTGACTGTGCTGATTTTTCTTCACTTTTTTATTGAGTAACAACAGATATGTATAATATTTTAATATAGTACATCCAGTGAGGGTTAATGTTGAGTCCCACTCCACCTGACCCCAACAAAGTTTCCTTGAGCAAGATACTGAACCACAAGCTTCTCCTGGTCAGCATGGTGTGTGAATGGGTGAACGTGAGTCATACATTGTAAAACACTTTGAGTGCTCGTAGGAGTAGGCCTAGAGAAGTGCTATATAAATACAGTCCATCTACCCTTTATATTAAGGCTTGCCTCCTGAAAAGGATAGTAAGGTTCCACAGATTTAACTCTCCAATGGAGCCATGAGCTGAGTATCTCTGTCTGATTATTTGATGTGCTGGAGTAAGGCAAGATAATGTATTTCCCTCATTTAAACACAAGGGGGAGCTGTTTCCCTGTTGGTGGTGTGAATGGTAAACGTGTGTGTGTGTGTGTGTGTGTGTGTGTGTGTGTGTGTGTGTGTGTCTGTCAGTAGAGTAATGTTTTGCATCAGCCTACTGTGTCCTTATAATGATGACATCACAAATATGTGTGTGTGTGTGTGTGTGTGTGTGTGTGTGTGTGTGTGTGTGTGTGTGTGTGTGTGTGTGTGTGTCTGTGTGCATACAGTATGTGTGTGTTATGGGTGGAGTCAGGCATCATCCCTAAAAAAGCTTCATTCCACAACATTGACTCACCAGAGTCAGGAATCCTCACAGACAACCGGACACACACACACATACACACAACCGGATACACACAAACACAGACACACACAAATATAAACTAACACAACTCGACACACACACACACACACACACAACCCACAAACAAGAAGGCACCCACACATACATGTGTTCAAGCATATTGGTATACACACAAACACATCAGTTGCAGTCAGACTAAGTTACTTGGTTGTGTACTCTACATGCACACTTCATCTGTCTCTCTCTCTCTCTCTCTCTCTCTCTCTCTCTCTCTCTCTCTCTCTCTCTCTCTCTTGCTGTGCATCTCACTCAAGCAATGGTGTGTGTAGACACTTTTGACTGCTCCATAGAAGGGAAACGCTGTGAAATCAGCTAGATTAAACGAGTGTTGACATATTTGTACATATTTGGGTTTGTTCACAAGGGTTTATTAATCAATTAAACAATGTAACATCTACCACAAAACAAACACAGGCATCTTCATTACTCCCACACACACACACACTGTACAGTGCATTTTAAAATATTGAATTAACACATTTATAATTACTGTATTAGAGTGTATGCATGCTGCCCCCAAAGAATAACACAGAATCACTGACTTCAGTTTGTCAGTTTAATTAACACACTCACACACACACACACACACACACACACACACACACACACACACACACACACACACACACACACACACACATAAATAGATTTGTATGTCCGTATCATCCACACATACTCACAGAAACACAAACACACACAAATAAATAGAGGTGTACGTCAGTATCACACACACGCACACACTTATAAATGTATGTCAGTATCACTCTCTCTCTCTCTCTCTCACACACACATACACACACACACACACACACACAAATACAGCTGTATGTCAGTGTCATCCACACACACACACACACACACACACACACTGTATATGGAGCTGCTTGTCAGTATTACACACACACACACACACACACACACACACACACACACACACACACACACACATAAATAGAGCTCTATCATCCACACAGACACACACACAC